>OZ022504.1:9591621-9767441 GCA_963989385.1 Ctena decussata
AACCTGTATTCTCCATATCACTAGTGACAAAATAGTGGCAAGAAATGTGTTTGTAAAACACTGTGCCTCAAGCCTTGCGCCTGGCCCTAAAAGGACACGCCACTAAAGGGGATGGTTTGTTCAAAACGCCAGAACTCTCAAGAAGCCGTAACTCTGTCAAACCGGCTCATGTACCCACCTCTACTAAGGGATCACCCGATTTCTGAAAACACATTTTCAGGGCCCCACTAGCCAAAATACAGTGCAACTGAACCTGTATAAAGGGACTACGTGTCTTTAGCAGCCACAATTTGTCCTTCCATTGGGTGACCCTTTAAGACAGGGCTGGCTATACTATAGTGTTGCATGTATACGAATTTGAAAGAAAAAAAAGTTCCGATGCTAACCGACAAGTCCACTTTTCACTAAGGTTGATTGCCCATTCGGTCACCACAGTATAAATAAGTTCTGAATAGTAAGATCCTTTGGAAGCAAGAAATACATCAAAGAACAGAAAATAGCAGACTCGGTTTAATTGAGTCTGTTCATGACAGTAATGACTAGTGCGACACCAGCCACGCCCCCTAGCACAGGTTTAAGCGGAACTCTATTTTTTAAGATAACTCAAATGAACTCAATGATCCCAAAGGACCAGAAAATATAATCTGCACTATGATGATGTACGGGGAGACGTTTTACGGCCGCCACACGTCCTATTTTGCTACAACTGGCTGCTTACTGATACACTTTACCATATGACTGCTTTAGAAATATTGACATAAACCATCTCGGCAGCACTTGCCTTATAAAAAATAAGCTTTGCATATTCTGTACCAAGATACAGTGAAGGCTACAAGAAAAGTTTATCATTCTTTTTAAAAGGTGGATGATTATACTTTCAAGGGAAGCATCTCTGCTTTTAATAACTGCATCCTCTTTCAATGAGATCAACTATTAAAGGAAAGACTTTGCTCATCGAGGAGTGTAAATGACCTCAGGTCCCTTCTAAATTTTATAGTTGTCCAAAAATTGGCATTTCACTGTATTGATTCCACAGGTCTAATGGGTCGTTCATGCAAACAGAATGTCTGTGATGAGACTGTGCCACCGCCCGGCCCAGCTGATTTATGTTTGCATAAGGATGCGGTGGACATCTCTCATATTGAAACCTGCGCAATCCCCATGTTACTTAAGAAATAGATCAGCTCTAGCAGTGAATTGTTGAGTAATAATTCACTGTTTGGAGGTCAGTTGTTAAGTAGATCATATCACGAGCGCGGAGCGCGAGTGATATCTACTTACAACTGACCGACAAACAGTGAATTATTACTCAACAATTCAATGCTAGAACTGAGCTATTTCGATTCTAACACTCAAAAACGCTGAAAAATTATCATTTTCATTCAGATTCTCCCAACCATCTTGCCAGCGCGTTCATGTTCCCGCTTATTTTCTAAACTGTATCTAATATAAATGAACATTTTTATGGCGCTTTTAGAAAGAAAAAGCGACGTTACACCGTCTAACGTCTCAAAACGTCACAAAATTACGTCAGTATTGCCAGTGACGTCAGCAATTAGACTCACGCGCTCCTAAACAGTGAATTGTTGCAGAATAAATTACGGAAACTTCCCATTGCTTCTATAGGCGCACTGTGTTAGAATGCATTTTTATGTTCAGTATAGATATTCGAAAAGTTGACCGCATCCACATCATACGAGTTACATTATACTCTATGGTGACGCAAGGCATTTACTTTGGCTTAATTTGGTGGGATGGGGCGTGTAAAATGGTAGTGGCAGTACCGACATTTAAAAGAAAAAAAATACTATCTCTATGGACTAAATTTAGTAACTTTCGAACTTTCCGAAATTGAGGCATTTTCAGGAAGTCTACAAACTCTCATAAACTTGAGTTCAAAGTGATTTTTTCAAACGAGTCACCTTGTTAGACATCCAGTATCATTGACAAAATGGTCGTTTGGATTTGGGTTGAAATTTTCATGCTTTTCACCTGTCCTGAAAAGTAGCAATATTCAACCAAAATTGCATTTTTACAAAAAACAGTCCATGGATATGGGCAGGGTAAATATTGAATTGGAACTTGTGGAGTAGGTAACATCGACCCTCTTTAAAAAATTGGCAAATTATTTTAAATTCCGTGTCTTTGACGACTGGAGGTAAATGCCTCAAAAGTTGGGGATACATTGCACTGTTGTCTATGAAAGAATTTTTCGTGCTCCTTTAAATATTTCGAGTAGTGTATTAAAATATGTGAAAGAAGTTGACTACGCCAACGCCAACCCCTATAATGCTAAAAATACCCATAATGACTAAGTTCAAGATGTCGTAATTCTGATAAAACAAATTTTATCTCCATCGAAACGCCCAAAACATGTGCACAAAGTTTAACGAAAATCCGTTGAGAGAGGAGTTGAATACACAAAGTCAGCACCATGTTGTGCAGAATATCTGCCAGAAATGAAGACGTTCAAATGGCTTTTATTCTGTCAGAATTCATTTTCTTGCATCCCAGATATCCGTGTTTTTGCTAGGGATAGAAATTCTTATCTTACCCTGGTTATCTGACCCGTGGGTAGGATAAAAAAAAGTTTTCGCATGACTTCGTTTTGCATTGGTTGTATTGGACGTCACGTAACTTCGTCGCTAGCTGACGTCATAACGACGCCAGAAATCACAACAGTTGTCAAAATGGCGGACGTCGCAATGCAGCGTCTAGAGGAATCTTTGTTGTAATCAAAGCTTCAGCACATAAAGGTATGCAAGCAAAAGGATCTACCATGAGTGTGAGGTACGGATGGACAAATCTGTCCCTTGGGTCACTATCTGGCATCACTCGGCAAGCCTCGTGATGCTAAACAATGACCCTTATGATATATTTTCTATCCGTACCTCACACTCATGATAGATTCTTATATTTTCGTATGACGTCGCTGTTATTCAGTGGATAACGTCGTGTAATAAAAATCATATGACCACACGTGTAACAACACTTTGGCGCGTAACGTAGCGTCTTTGACAACGTCCATGTCAACAATGCGTTTTCTTATTGAAATAATGTTCAGTTTGAAGGCGTTAAAATCTCAATTTAAAGGGTCATATGATAAGCAGAATCTTACACTCGTGGGCATTTCATGTGAAATTTATGAAACTTGCCAAGGCTCGTTTCATAAATTTCACATGAAATGACCACTCGTGTAAGATCCTCTTTTTATCCCTGTCAAAATACAACTTACACATTTTCATTAAACTCTAATTATGCGTACAAAGTTTGATAAGAATCCACTGAAAACTGTAGGAGGAGTTGATCACACAAATTCCATACCCTTCATATAGTAAAAAAATAACCAAAATGACAAGCTCCTGTCAAAACTAATTTTACTTCCTTTAAAACACACATGTCCATTTTCATTATTTCTGCAACATATGTACAAAGTTTGAAAAGAAGACCATAAAAAATGAGAAGAGCTGCTTATAGAAACGCTATAACTTAAAGTGTGACGTATAGACGAATTGACAGACAGACGGACGGATAGGAACAAATATTAAGGCCCTTGAATACACTCAAAAAAGGAAAAATAGGACAACGCCATTCGTACATGAGTCAAAAGATACCTCGTATGAACTCTCATTTTAGGCACGTGGAATAATGGCTTATTATCCACTATCAGGTAAAGCCACCAGACATAGAAATGAAGGGTAGTTGCAGAGTCTTATCCGCCTATCGTTGTGACAATGGTGGTCAGAGAAATAAAAAAAATACAAAACATTTGGTTCTGCTTCGGGTTTACTCTCGTACGGACTTTTTTTCGTTAAAATTCTCGACTCAACGTATTTCTGATATAGAATGTATACGCTGACTCATACATTTGTGAATCCGCCATATACATGGGTTAAAACATGAAGAACTCTGACTATGTCAGAGAAAATGTCACAGCATAAACTGTCAAATTTATCGTACATTAAGCAAAACGGTCAATAAAATGCGTAGTTGTTCTCTGCCTTAAAACGATGAAAAATAATTTGATTACGACCAGAAAGAATATTAAAGCGAAGCTTAAATTAACATGAAAAATATAAACCAAACTTCGCATCTTCTTTGATTCCTTTCTAAATTTGTTCCAAAGTCACATATACTCGAAATCAACAGACAGAACGGCATTTGTGACCGAATTAAGTCGCATGATTTACACGAAAGTACCGTTTCTATTGCATATATCTCGAAACAAATTATTACCAAATAGCGTGCGCTCATTGACAACACCATTGCGAATGTGATTTTTGAAAAAAATGAGATTTTTCCTCCATGAGTCGCAAAACTGTGGCAATACTTACAGAAAATTAACGTAATTTTGCAAGACTAGGGTGTCCCTTCACGTATTGATTTACCCCCGTGATAGACAGACAGAGTTGGCATCATTAAATTTTGATCTCAGTAGGATGAAAGCTTAAAATCCAAATGAAATTTTTTATCTTTTCTTTTCTTGATGAGTATCAGCGGGTAATATATGAACCAGCTTTATAATCTGAAGAACTGATAAATCATGTTTCATTCATGGCTGGAGATGCAAAAATTTATGAATTAGAAGTTGTAAAAACAACCTGAGATGTCTTAATTAATATTTATTACTTTTGTATGCCAAAAAACAAGGTTTATTATGATTAATTACTGGTTCATCTTGTTTTGTTTGGAGTTGGAGACACACTAAACCTTGCATTTTGATCCAACAGCACTAAGAAAAAAATGTCAGGTTGCATCTTAAATTTGTTTATGTTAGTTGCATTTTATCAATTCGTAGAATCGTGTTATTTGTGGGTGGAGTCCGAAGGTATAATTAATTGAATGTAGTGACCCATCATTGATTGCTGGATGGATGACTTGTGATTTTACGTCCTTCTCAACAGTATTTCAGTCATATCAGGATGATGGGTAGGTGATAATGACGTTTACGGTTGAATTGATTCGCGCCTCAAGCGGGGCTATAACCTGAGACCCCAAGATCAGTAGACCAGTGCTTAACCTACTGAGCTACCGGGGCTCCTCATGACCCAATGAATTTTGATATGCCTGGGTGGGGGTAGGTAGTTAGAGTTGGGTGATGTGAGGAACAGTCATTCAAAAAGTCTTCTTAGCAGATTTTAATTTTCAGCATTTTCATACAGATGTTTGCTTTTGGTTCCAGTTTAGAGACAGGACTTCTCTGGGGGGGGGGGGGGGGGGGTCTGGTTCCCAGCAATAGCATATCTTACCTGTACAGGTAAAGGTGTGAAAATTTATTCAACCAATCAGTGGACCAGGATAACCAGTTATAATAATTTCATTGGCAGACTAGAGGTGTTGACACTATGTGATCAAGAGACAGAATGACACTGTTCAAGGCAGACTAGAGGTGTTGACACTATGTGATCAAGAGACAGAATGACACTGTTCAGTTCAGTTCAGTTCAATTCTCCTATCGACATTCCCCAAGTGGCTCAACGGTACATAGCCATAGTTGCACACACTTGGCGCCGTGAGTCCGTCCATGACACTGTGGAAGTTAATCCTCCTTATATAGTACCACTCCTGTCTTTAACCCAGATTTTTATGATTAAATTATGATTTCTTATTAAGTCCAGAACACTTACAGTCATAAGCTGTAAAATTCTGTTTGTATGACATTAAAAAAACTCTGATTATCATAAGAGGAGTGGTTATTAGGCCGTTGGCCCAGTGACCTGGTCATTGCACACAAAGACTATTTCTAACCACAAACCTTCCCAGCATGGGCCCTTTACCACTTATATGTACTTCAATTTGTAGTAAAAACTTTTAGTCATTTGGGTAAAAACATAAACATGAAAGCAATGAGATGGTAGGTGGCACAACTGAATTAATGTGGTAAAAGCTGTTAAAGGGAGGTGGCTGTCGTTGAAAGGGGACCGCTCATGGAGGTTCACCCTTCTACCCTTCATACTGAATAGACAGGTCAGTGGGACTAGAATTTTACTAATCTGGGCATATTGTTAAACATTGATTGGTACATAGACTAGGACTGTGTAAATCTGGACTCATACAGAGTCCAGATTTTTAGTTTGGTTTACCTCCCTTCATGACACCAGTGTCATATGACAATGTAAATTATGCAGAGCAACGCTACCAGATTTTACTCATCAGAGTCCAATTTACAATATGACCAGCCTTGGATGTCTGAGGCTTTTACAGAAGACAATTTTTATGGTAGTTCTCAGTTTGTGGTTAGACCTTGTGGTTAACCACTCCTATTCTTTGAAACCAATCAAATAATAAAGACTGCTAGTCAAGAGCCACTCTTTGTAACAATAGTAATTTACACTAAATGTTCAGACAGAAATGCCTAAGCAGACAGTGCAGCCGCAGATCAGACTGCTTATATGGATCTAAGGTTCTCAGTATTGGTATAGCTTGGACAAAGTTTGACGATGTACATTTTGTCATTCTGCATTTTTTTTGCGCTTTAAGGGTTAATTATGTGAACATTAATGTGTCCCAATATTGAGATAATTAATTGCAAGATTTGAAATAGAATAATTTTTCCTCATAAAGCATTAAAAAATTAGGTTCTCTATAAATTTCTTTAATTGATATGCATGAGCTGAGAAGATTAGCATGCCAATCTAGGAGTGCTCTGCTTTGGATGGAAATGGCTCCTGAAAAGTCTGTATAACAGCATATTTCAGAGATAGTTTTAGTTAAGGTAAATGGGTACACTTTAAAGGGAAGCAACCCTGCCATTTTCGTTTTTTCCTCCTGTTTCAGTGGGGCTCAACTCTTAAAGAGAAGAATTTGCTCCTGTAGGTGCAAATTCCTGCCTTTAAGAGTAGACCCCCATTTGGAAGGGCTTCATCCTCCAAGGATAGATTCAAAGCAACCAGGAAGTCTTGAAAGTTGCCCCCCTTTGTAAAATTGGCGGAAAAATGTGGAGATATACCCATACACTTAATTCCACGAAAAATTTATAGAAAAATTCGGAGTGACTGGAAAACTCCGGCTTTACCCTTGAACATTGATCCTGATCGGACATAGTGTGTGGAGCTGATAGACCCAGTGGAACTCCTTTCTCCGACGGACGGCAGTTCTTTTTTCACTGTCAGGGTCTGATGCTAAAACTTCAATAATCTGAAATTTCATATGTTGTGGGGAGTGGTTGTTAGGTTAAAATGATTAGCGACCGGTGTGTCCCTTTGATTGCAGGTGTTACGTTGGTGCTCTATCATTCTGACCTTTGTTCCTCTTTTCTTTTCGGCGATGTCAAGGCCCGATCACTACTTTCTAGTTTTATAACCCACATAAAATTTACCTTGTGATTAATGAGTAGAATCTCCATGAGGCAGTTCTGCTGTCACAGAAAAATAAATACAATGTACCGGCTACTCCTCTTATACTCAGGATATAATCGATTCCACTAATTTTCGCTTCCTGCAGAGACTGTACATCATATTTGGCTTCTGCCGAGACTGTCCACGATCTCTTCCTTCCTGCCGAGACTTCTGTACATGATAAATGGCTTCCTGCAGAGACTGTCCCCGTGATTCTGCTTCTTGCCGAAAGCCTCGGCAGGAAGCAGAGTCACGCGGACAGTCTTGGCAGGAAGCCATTTTTTGAGGACAGTAGTCTCTGCAGGAAGCAAAAGTTGGTGGACAGTCTCGGCGGAAGCCAAATATTACGGACAGTCTCTGCAGGAAGCGAAAATTGGCGGAATCGATTATACCCTGTGCTATACTCAGGAGTCAGTCAGGTTGTCTGAGTCACAATGTGACTCAGTGCTATGGCACCACAAAACTACTGAAAAAGTTCCTTTCCATTTCTCGAACATAAATGAAGTAAATCAGGCATTGAAGAAAGTTAGTCCTTCTGAGTGCTAATTAGCTTAATTAAATTTTAAGAAAAGAATTGTGTGGGAGTTTTTACTGTTTTAAAATACAATGTCGGCATCAAAAACAAAAGTGTAATTAATATTATGACTCAAAAAGTTATTTTGAGGAAGTGTCAGAAAAATCTTACTGAAAGTGAAAAGCAAAAGTTTCTGCTGTTTTTTGCCCTAATTTTTTGGACATCTCAAATAGACTCTTCCCATTTCCTAAATGGTCAAATCCATTTGCTTCAGCAGTGGTCATGTTGGACTTAAGCGCTGCTGCAAGAAGTGGCATGGTTTAAAATATGGAGTGGAATGCAACCAAATTGACTGGCTGGAATATAGCATTCTCACAGGAAAGACTACCATACCAGTCTCTGGGAGCAAGTTGTATTCAGATGACTGTAGATTACCTCTTCAATTCTGTTCCAGCCTAGGTTTAAACTATGCCCCAAGGAGCAGTCTGATTGGTCCTATGCCGTTTGCTCAGGTAGCTTTGAGCGAATATTTAGGCTGAATAAGGTAATCTGATTTAACAATACTTCAGAGTTCTTTTGAATTTTAGTTTCCATTGTTTTAACATAATTTTGTTGTCTGTCTCCGTTTTGCTGTATCATGTTTCATTCAAATCCAGGAACCGTAATGGTCACAATACAGTTTCTTTAATTAGCCAAGTTCAACTTATTAAAAGAAAGCCACTCCTTAGTGTCAGAGGCAAGCTTCCTGTTGTGCCACAACTTCAAAATCCTGAATATTGGGACAGACATACATGAGCAAACAGTGTTGACCCAGATCAGACTGCTCCGAGGAGCAGTCTGATCAGGGTCTGCACTGTTTGCAATTCTTCTGACAATTTTTCAAACACCACTGATTGACTGAACAGCGAAATCAATTTTTTCAAATTTTAGGACAATTTACCCTATTGGCTGAAAGCTCCCTAATATTTTGGGTAACCATGGTAAAACTGGCTTTGTTTTCTATGTACATAAAGTGTTACATGCTGATATTGTATTTTGACCATATCGTGACAACAGCAAATAAAGAATGAATGACTCAGTACCCTTTGTCAAGGAGTAGAGCGGTTTCTTGACTAAATTTGTCTATAGCGATACTCCTGTGTTGATTGAAAAGGCCATGAGACTGGCTCTGGGCAGTCAGTGTGCAGGTCTCAGCGGTATTTGTACAAACTGGGCCGGCATACCCATTTGGTATATCATACCCTCAAGTTTAGAGATTTTCTCAGCATTGAGTTTGATTTTATTCAGAGAAGGTATAGCACAAGTCACCATATAATCAACTAACCCCATTTTTTTGTATTTTTTTAACATAATTATATGCAACTTTTTGCTCCATTTATTTACTACAAAATGAAACTGGATATCATTTTGTGAGCCCATCAAAGTAAATTATAGTATATTTTTGCTTTTCAATGCAAGCTAAGAAATTATACTATAATTAATGGTGACTGCCACGTGGCAAACTCACAGTTTAATGATATAGCTGGTATGCTTTTGCATACATCTGAAATTTAATTTATCTGCTATGTGATTTCTTTAAACCCTTAAAATCGCTAAAAAATGAAAATACTTGAATTCACACACAGTTAGTAACCAGATGAGTGGCTCATGATGAGCCACCTCATCTGCCACGTACCCCGCTGTACCTTAGTGTGTGTCAGCTAGTCTTTGAATTTTTGGAGTGATATAGCTCGGATGGAATCTCTATCAATTTTGCAGGGGTAAATGTTTCTCACCGGGTGCTCATGTTAAGGGTTATAACTCATAAGTTATACCAATTCAAGTCCTTTCCTTTCACCCTTTCAGGGTCTTACTGTTCAAAACCAACAATGTTGTTAGCTTAAATGAGATGTCAAATTTTCAAATGTATTGTTAGCAAGAACACTTCCATTTTTTGTTGAAAAAATGTGAGAAGCTTTTGCAGTAAACCTCTCATTTTTTCAGCAAAAAATACTAACACACTTGATTTAATGTATACTAGAAGAATTAAATTCTTTACTTAATGATATTGTTAGCACAACCCGACCCAGGTGTATTACAGTGTCCGCTGATAAGATTGCTAGATTGCAAACAGTGCAGACACAGATCTGTCTGCTTCTCTAGGAGCAGACTGATGTGGAGTATAGACTTTTTACTCTGGAGCATTCCACTAGGAACACTCTAATCTGAATATTAGAGATCCTGTGGTACAACTTGACAAAATGCATTTGTTCTATGTTTACTGGCATGTGTTGATTGTGCTGTTGAAACATTTTGCAAATTGCGAAGTGAAAAAGCTATTATTTGCCACCATAATTTATCTCTTTATTATTTCTGCCAAGTTTGGTGCAGTGCAACAGCAGATCCCCGTACAGAATAGAATAGAATAGGCTTATAGGTGAAGGCAACAAGTCAACAAAAGGAGCAAGAACAAATGATTCAGTGCAATACTTTATGATGGGATGATAATTTGGATGTTTTAACCCTCCCATTTTAGGGACATATGCAAACAGTGCAGACCCAGTTCAGACACAAGGTCTGCATTGTTTGTTTACAGAAATTTCTAATCAGAAAGCAATGAGTGAGTGAACTCAGGGTGGGGGTGGGGGAGGTCGTATGGAGACGGGACCTGGGTTTAAAGTGGGGTTCGAGGGGGGGGGGGGGTCGTATGGAGACGGGACCTCGGTTGAAAGTCTCATCCGAAAGACCAGAGAAGCAGAGGATCGATCTTGCGACACCTGGATTGGTAGTCCGGAGTGTTATCCACAACACTACAGCCACTCCTAGAAAGCAGTGAAAACGCAAACATTCACTTGAAACTACTGAAACTAGAAATGGACTCATCCAAATGATAAGGATGGACAGATCCACTGGTCAAAAAAGGGTTGAATTACATTCATATGGTCCTTTTAGCTTTTGGACCACTCGGGAAATGGGTCTGTATTGAGCCACCTGCCAGAACAGGGAGAAAGAGTAAAAAATAATAAATTAAACAAGAAACATCTTTAAAAAAAGATTATCGGCTTAGATTAAATAGAAGTGTGTATTGTCATATGCATCAGTCAGATACATGTAAGATACCGAATGTGCAGATCAGATTGTACGGATGCGCATGTTGATAATGCATATTTGTGTTTTGGGTTGGGGTTTCGATTTCGGAAATGCTGTTGAATTTTGATTGGGGTCTGTCTGTGTTGCACATAACAATAAGGATTGGTTGGCCACATATAACCTTAAAAGTTTCGCAGTTCCAACACAGCATCAACAACTAAGCCAGCAACAATTATTTAATTTCATCTTCGCTTTCTGTGTCAAGTTATTTTGTTGGTTTTATATTTTACATGAGCGACACAATAGGCGAAATGTTCTTTGGCAAAAAGCAATTTGGACCGAAATATCTACATTCATCACGACACTGTTTATAGGCCAACAGTCAAAAGTAACAAAGTAGAAAGACAAAGTGAAAGTAAGCTACTTACATCATAATCCCGGTTGTATATATATTGGCTAATGAAACACTTAAAATGTAGGTCAATAGTAAAGTTATAAGGCTGAAGCCGAAAAAATAAATCAATAAATAAAATAAAAAGACAAAAAACATGATACAGCTAATATCCTGCACTTGCTGACTTGCTGCAAGCACTGCAGGTCATTACCCTACCACCAAAATTTTTCATGGCATCTACTACCCAATGGAAATGATGCTAGGCTGTTATGATCTGAGGCAATGCATGTTAGCAGAAAAGTGATTTTAACTTGCCATGGCATTTAATGCATCTCTAATTTCACAGGTTATTACTGTTAGGAGTCTGTTCTTAATCTTTACCAGTTGTCATAATCACCATCATTTACCATTCAAAATAAATCCTTCAAAATCATGTTATTATAATGCTGAAATTGACATGGTCTGGTTTATTTTATTTTCAGGGTACACATTTTACCCTGGGTATTTGGATACTGGATCCTGTCTAATATTGGACTCATCTCTTTGAATCTGGACAGGCCACAGTGATCTTATCAGGATAAGGAGATGCTTTATTAAAACAGGTGGCAAACAGTGCAGACTCCTGAGGAGCAGTCTGATCAGGGTCTACATTTCTTTATCCGATAGGCTGAATACATATGTAGGGTAAATGCAGTAAATCCCATCTGCTAGAAATTTATGCAAGGTGCAATATGCTAAAGAAATAATCCTTATAATACATATTTAAACAGCAATGACTCAGACCAACCTGCTCAGATGCACAGAAAGGTCTGAGCCTGTGCAGTTCGTATACACAGGTGCACTTTCAGGCAAACCACTTCAGCCATTTTCTTTTTTGCCTCCTAAATTTGGGTCAACTCCTAAAGGAAAGAATTTGCTCCTAAAATTTGCTCTCTTAAGAGCAAATTCTTTTCTTTAAAGTGAAGTAGACCCCTTTCTTTCAGGACGCATCATCCAGGGAAGCAAACTGGAAGTCACAACAAGTTGTTTCCCTTTGTAAAAATGGTGGAAAAATCTGGCGGTTCAACTATTCACCATATATTACTGCAGCTGCAATGAGTGCAAACAAACGAAAAACTGTGTTAAAAAAACATTGAATTTGTGGAAGTTGTATAATTTGGCAATCTGCACAGTGAAAAAAGATTAAATTCTGCATCAGCAGTTCTTGTCTAATCAGTAGATGTTCAGTGATGTTTACTGTTGCCGGAGGTGAACTGAGGATGGGCCACATGTATGTTTATAAACACTCGAGTTCACCTACTATAAAACTGGCAATTTATACTGAAACAAAAGGCATGTGGTTAACTTTTGGTGCAATTTCATTTAAAGTGGTTGAGGCAGAACTGCTTGAAAACCATAATGAACAGGTAGAGCCCAGCACTGGGCTAACAAATACTTAGAAACAAATTCCAGTTGTCAAGTAGAAACTCTGCTCCTGAAATAATTTAGGTACAATTTTGTATCATAAGTGCCAGACTAAATGAACAGGTCTGTAGAAAATGTAGAATTAAATAGAACAAAAATTATTTTGAGTTTTGTTAAATATATTCATAACAGAATTTCTCCTTCCTGTCTCTGATTGCATAGCCCCTCCCAACCCAACCCCACCCTTCCACCACACACAAAGAATAAAGGAAAAAGAAACTCCAATGTACACTGTATAAGAAATATCTGAAGTTTTTAGTGACATCATCTTTTCCCCAAATTAGGTTATCGGTAACTGTATGCGGTTCACTAAGTAAGTGTGGTTGATGTCAGTCCTTAATCCCCATGGATTTATTTTTACAGTTAAATGAAGCTTGGGCCAAACAAAAATGGATTTATTCTTATCTCAGAAATAATACTTTCTTTAAAAACATCTTATACAATGTTTCAATGACATTTGAAATAATTTTATGGTCACAAACTTTTATGATAAATAAAGCTGGAGACAGTTAGGTACCTTGACTAACTCCTGGAACAAGTAAAAAAGGCTGGTAGACTTTGACATTGTTTTGTTCAGCGGGTCAAGAGCCATTTCACATTTTCATCTGTTATGACTTGTGCTCATTTACTTAATTATGAATAATATTTACTTCATCGTTGTCACTGACACGGAAAACTTGAAGGGGAAAAAAAAGAAAGAAAAAAAAGGAAAGCATGAAGGAAAACACATTTTACATTGATTTTCATGTAGACACGACAGAAGCAGTTGGTGCAAGGTAATATTCTGTCTTCTCCACCCTTGCCCATAATACAGATATAAAGAAACATTTTTAATGCCATCTAAATCCCCATAAATTTGGGCACCAGAACCTCATGTATGACAAACCCATGACTTGTTGCAGAACAATTCTTTACAATGATGGTTGGGTTGTTAAATGATGCAGGGTAACTTTCACTGCCGGGGTATCCTACTAATACTGGATAATAGTAGAGCAAGGGCTATGCTTGCAGCAGGTGCCGGTTGAGGGTTGTTGTGATTTTCATACTTCCGTCATCCAAGTTTTTCTTAGACTTCCGCTGTCTGGGAGACAGCTCAACATAGACTGTTAAACCCAGACAACCAACCAGCCAACCGCTGTGTTTGATTTTTTTTTTTAAGTTTGACATTTTATGCATCACGTTGAAGTGCATATGACCTGGCTGTTGCCTTCTTATAATTATATTACCCTAATGCTCATAAGTTTCTTTTTATAGTATGTTAATAAGCACTATATAAGTCAGAGAATTTTCACATCAGAGTTTAATAATGTAATTAACATAATGAGAGCATTAACTTTATGGACTCATCACACAGAAATGACATCTTACTTTGTTTATGTAATTAGAAGGCGCCAAAATCTTAATTAAGACGCATTGTAATCAGATAAAATTATTGTAAATGGCCGATCTTGTTTTTCTTACTTGCCTCTGTTCAAGACACACCATATTAATCCTACTAAATGCCCCTGCCTCTTTTCCGAAAATAATCTTATATCAAATTGCATGAATTCCCATTTGCTTCTCTGAATGAGGTAGCTCTTTGAAATGGGGTCTACTCTTAAAAGAAAGAATTTGCTCCTAGACGGGCAAATTCTCCCCTTTAAGAGTTATACAATTTATTAAACTTGAGGCTCTAAGTAACGCTCCCCTTTCATAAAATGCAATGCCCCTGGGGCGTTTAATAGGACTAATGCGGTAGGTTGAATAATACAAAATATAGACCCAAATGCAACCACCCATATTTGACCATTACGACTGAAACAGTCTGATATTTGCATTTAGGTCAGTTTTCTCACAAACTATTGCACCTACAGTGATGATACTTAGTTCAGATATAATCAACTAAATGCAACCACCCATATCTAACTTTATGGTTGAATTACTCTGCTAACAATTTGCATTTAGATCCTTTTCTTGCAACTATAGCACCTACACTGTGATGATAATTGAGTGTATCTGTGCAAGACCTACAAAATGTGACCATCCTTAATTTCATTTGACCTTGACCTTTATTGATCTGAGGACTTGGTTAATTTTGAGTCACTCTCTTGCTTTAACCAGAAAGGTAGAGGAGCAAATTTTTCCTTAAAAGTTGACCCCCATTTAGAAGTGAGGCAAAGATGAGAAATGGCAGAGTTGCCGCCCCTGAAAGATTATTAATTTGGCTTAATGAATATTCTAAGGCACTTACGAATGTAACGCTATATCTGATTGGATAACATCAAAAATTTGCAACAGTATAATTCTCACAATATACTGTCGGAAACCTGACATCATAAAGAAATGTTGCTTCTCATTGGCTGACATCTGGTTTTATGCTGCTGAAAGCCCTGGGTGTGGGTATGAAGCACTAGACTCTGAAAGATGAAAATATGATAAAGTGTATTAGAATGGGGATAACTGTACTGAAAATTGCCATTTGGGGAGGTAAATCTTAGGTTAATGATAGCAAATTGCATTTTACAGCTCCGCTACTGCATTGCCGTAAAACAAAATTTCGGATCATAAAACCGACAATTTTCCTCCCCAAATGACAATTTTGAGTACAGTTATCCCCTAATCAAAACAGTCACTACATTTACTACCCTAATATGCTCAGATATTTGGACATTAAAACACCATTAATTTTCCATTTTTGTGTCCCAATACTTATGCACATTAGGGTATATCAGAACTGCGGTAGAAATGGTAAAAATTTGTGAGCAAATTGTGAAGTCCCAGATCCTGAGGCGCAGTCTAATCAGAGACTGCACTGTTTGCCAGTATTTTTAAAGCATTCCCTGATTGTCCACGTTTGAAAATGGATAATTCTACTAGAGCAATAGTTGTCTTGGCCAGATATTTAGTGCACAATTGATATTTTGGAAGGGCTTCATCAAATATATAAAAGTTATTTCTCATAGTCCATGTGGCCAAAAAACATAGAGATGCACGCATGCACCTTAAGGTGGTGATAATCACTGATTTGGGACAAAGACAAAAATCTGCATAAAATACTCAAAATAACACTGATCTTTCCAAAACTTAGCAGATGCCTTCTTTATGTTGTTTCTCATAATATAGAATCCCAAAATGCAGCATTTGTTAATGTTAAAAGTGTTTTTATAAGAGAAGATCAAAGGGTAATTTTCTGCGAATAAATCTGAAAAAATAATATCATTATTGAAAATATACTTGGTGCTTAGAGTACCTTGTTGCATAATGGAGAGCGTCCTAGCAATTATTTTTTCCAACTCTTTCACACATTATCAGGCTGAGCAGATGAAAAAAGATGCAGTCTGTGTCCAAATTTTTTTGTCAAAACACACAGGTGGGACAGGTGATACTATTTTAACAAGGTTGAACAATTTCATCTACACACCACTGATCATGTCAGTAATGTATTATTTATATTGTAGGTGTTAACATAGGTATGCTTGCCTACCTTATATTTAATAAATGCGTCCAATGTACATTTACTTTGTACATGGTTGAACATTTGAGAAAAAGCTACCGTTTTCATCTGGTCTACATTACAATTTGAGAAAGAGTTGGAATTAATAATTGCTAGGACGCTCTTCATTATGCAATAATGCATCTTCAGCACTACGTAAATTTTCAATAACAATATTATTTTTTCAGATTTATTCGCAAAAAATTACCCTTTGATCTTTCCTTATAAAACATTTTTTTAAGCAGCATGTATGTCTATTTTGTATTCTAAACTGTAAAGAACAACAAAAATAAGAAGTCTGCTAACTTTCAGGGAGATACGTTACTTTTTTATGGTTTTATGCAGATTTTTACATTTACCATAAATCACCACCTTAACTCTTTCAGCCCCAGTGACGAAATTAGTAAAATTTGCAAACAGCGTAGATCCTGATGAGGGAGCTCATGATGAGCCGCCTCATCTAGATCTACACTGTTTGCCCTCTAAGTCTTTGAATTCTCAATACATGTATGAAATGTCTTGGAGAAGACATTTTTTTAATTTTTGAAGAAGTAAACTTTGACGTCTGCTTTTTGGTGCTTAAAGAGTTAAACTGAAATGATTGTGGTGTCTAAATGCTTCTGGCAAATAAAGTAATGAAAGATTTGAGCAGGCTGTTTTAAAGGTAGGTTCCTGTACTAGCGATGACAATTATGTCCACAAAATAATTTTGTCTTTTTCTGAGCAATATTGAATTCTCCTATTTTTCTGAATTTGTTGCTACTGAGAAACTCGTCAGATGTTGAAGAAAATAGTCGTTTTCCCTTTTGGTTTATTTTCTTTCTTTGGAATTCCAGATCTAAAAATAACTATGTTTATTATGTCTATAAGTGCGCAATTTCTGATGCCATTCTCCAAAAGTCAATTTTCTCTTGTCGTGAGCTCTCCTAGAGGTCCTGGCATGGTGGATGGGTTAAACTATCCCAAAATGCAATGCAGCATGACCTCAGCTGCGTTATCTATTTTTGGCGCAAACTAAAAATAGCGCTAACTGGTGTGCGAAGCAGAGTTAGGAAATCCCTTGCAAAACAACTTTTCTAACATTTTTTTGATTTACACTTTTTAGTGAAACTTATTCATTCCCTTTTATAAGTGCTTTCCAACAACTTGGATGAAAGATCATGAAAATTATGATGCATTCCAAAGTACAGGAACCTACCTTTAAGATGTGGGAATCTGTTACACGATATCTTGCTAAACAAAGGATTAAAAATCGAGAAGTTTTTGCTTCAAAGCGATGTTTGTTTGCTCCTGAAATCCTAGTTTAAACATTGCCCCTGACGACAGTTTTTACCCTCTAGATTTACATATCATGTGTAAGGATTTATGAATGAAAGCCGAAGGTTACGCTATCTCGCTACACATACATCCTGTCTGTAGTACAAGTAAACCGAATGAGGCACGCCACGCTAATCTAAACAAACCTGGCTTCTTTCATTCATAAATTTTTTGGCAAATGATTTTGGTATAGTAAACTTTTAAGATCTATATATAGATAGCGGTTAAATTAGCTCTGCGTCACTTGACCTACGCTGAGAGCCTTTCAAAAAGTCTTTCAGTGACACTTGACATAAAACGAGCTGCCACTAGCATAAAAGGTGCTTAGTCCATGAGCTCACAGTAAAATCCTGTACCAGACTGCACTGATGTGCAGTCTGGTCTGGGCTTTTAGCTGTTTGCAACTTCACATACACAAATATATGGGTCAGTAGAAATCGATAGGAAATATTGTAGTCTGAGACTTGGCATGCACAAGCTGGTGTAAATTTTCACTGTTTGGTGGTGAATAAATTTAATGCATCTTTTCGTGAGTAGCGGTTCAAATGACTTGTTTCGAGTAAATTGAACGTGGTTACAAAGAACTATGGGAGGAGCTATTTCTTCTGAACTACTCATTTGACTCGAAAACTTTTTCAAAAGTAAATTAGATTCAAAACCTTTATCATATGCAAATTAAGCTGTTCATAGGAAAACCAACTAGTTGCTATACAGCGTAGAACAAGATACGTGACAGTTTCATTTTCTCAAAACTTTGGCAAAAGTTGCATTGAACTTTCGGGAAATGCTTATGTCCAAATGCCTGTTGTCACTAAATCCATAATGCTTAGGTCCATTGTCACTAATTCAGAAAATTCTCCATTTTACAATTCACCAGCTTGGTTTTCCAAACAATGGTAACACAGCAGTTTGCACTATCCAAATATTGCAACCGCGGGCAGGTACTATATTCATTTGGTTATAAAAAGACGGGAGTTTATCGTCCCAAAATTACAACAAATCTGTTAATCAGTCTTACTAAATTCTGCTGTGAGATAGGTTTTCCCTTTTGAAACAATCTCAAAAATCTAGATCCATCTTATAAGATGGATCTAGATTTTTGAGATTGTTTCAGAAGGGAAAACCCCCATCTTATAACCAAAGAAATGTGGTAACGACTATGCTGATAAGCAGACTGCTTTTCAAACATTTTCTTTCACTTTTTTTTCTTCTTTTCATTCAATTTAATTTTGTTTTATTTTCTATTTTAATCTGTTTTATTTGTTTTTGAGACATTGAATTTGCATGACAATACAGTACTGCTGAAAGAGATATGGGCTTTAATGACATGAATTAAAATGTAAATGTGTCATTGAGGTGGCAGGTAAAGAAGCTGAAGAAAGAAAGAAAGGGTGACCACAAGTGTATAATGTCTCAGTCAAGGTCAGGTTGTAGCGATGGGGACAGAAAAAGAAAAAGCGGGAGTCAGGAGAAAGTATTATTTTTCAACAAAAGTCAGAAATCCCATAAATGGCACTTGAAATAAAATCTTGGGAATACATAACAAATTTTGGTGTGTCTAAAGCCATTCATGTGGGGAATTTGGCAATGTTTTCAAAGAAAAAGTGGGGTTGGGGGGAGGTGGGGGGGGGCATATTAGAAAAGTGGGATTTATTAGAAAAAATATAATATTCTTTAAACCTACTATATTCTTATAAATGCCCCATACTAATAAATATAAATATGACCCTTCTATTAGGAGCCCGGTAGCTCATTAGGTTAAGTGCTGGCATGCTGACCCAGCAGTCCTGGGTTTGAGACTTGTTGGAGGTGGAAATAAAGGGTTCTGTAATACACAACCGTCCATTGTCACCCTCTCACCATCCTGATATGACTAAAATAATGCAAATCGCAAGTCATCCATCCATCCAACACCCTCTATTTTTTTTTCTCTCTCTGTAAAAAAGTGGCCCAATTCCATCAAGATTGGCTTTAGACAGTTTTAGCCCTTAAAGTGCCAAAAGCAGACGACAAAACATACGTCTGTAGAATTTCAAAAAATGTCTCGTCCAAGCGATATCATATTGAGAATTCGAACACTAGAGGGCAAACAGTGTAGATTCAGATGAGGTGGCTCATAAGATTCAGATGAGGTGGCTCCTTATGAGCCACCTCATCTGGATCTACACTGTTTGCCGATTCAACAATTTTATTTTTTTTAGCACTTTAAAGGTTAACCCATATTTATAATTTTTTTGTCCAAATTTTGTCTAAATGCAGTGCTCTAGGGCATTTATTAGAAGAAATACAATACTTTTGTCTTGACCGCTCCTTGTTTCGATAAAAAATTAGATTATTTTTATTTTCGTTACTTTAAGACTGTTACAGGACCAGGAAATAAAATAAGTTATGAGCCGACGTAAATTTATATGACATTTCTTGACACTTCTGTGCCCTTGTAGTTGTTATATCTAAATATTATGCAGCTATTCAGTATTAAGTTGACAGTACTAAAAATTATAAATTAGTGTTTGCAAAAATCAGGTTTACGAAAAATTCCATCTTCAACTAAAGTCTTGTTTTTAAAAGTGGCATATAATATATATATTATGTAAATCTGTTTCTTCTTTTGGTTTTCAGCAAAAACATTTTTGAACGATATCAGAAGAAATGTTACATGTCTCAAACACCCCATCCTAAAATTTGAACCATCTCACTTTACACTCACTTTCTGTTAAAAAATCTCCTGCAGAATGGCAGTTTTTTTTTATGTCAAAAACATTTCTAGTTTTACAAGAATGCTCCCAGAGGCAATCTGGTACCGAGGTTATAAAACTTTTTTTATGCTCAACTCAGCTGAGCATGGAATTTTCTCTGCTGATAAATATGAAAATGCCAACTTAGGTTGGCATTTTCATGTTTATAAGCAGAGAAAATTTCATAAGCAGCTAAACTGAGCAAGAAAACAACAGTACTTATCGATAATTTGCTATTTATTAACAGGCAAAATTTCATGCTCAGCTGAGCTGAGCATGAAAAAAGTTTTATAACCTTGGGGCCTGATCTGACTGTATACTGTTTTCCTAAAGCACTTCTGTCTTGTTCATTCATTTTATTGCTGTAAAACTCCTGTTCTTTCATTTAAGTTCTGGATGCACTGATGATTTTAAGCCTGAAGCTCTTGAACCCTTTAATCATTCATATGATATGTTTTAGCATAATTTGAAGCAAGGTTTTTGATAAGGAACTGAATTGATAGATGGTTTTAAAACTTGATACAAATCACCTTTCGACCTTATCAGTTTGATAGCCTTTCTGTGAAAGAGGAGATACTGTTTGAAAAGACTGGATTAAGGAGCTTCTTCTTTGAATTTCTTTCGGGTCATTTTTATTGTAGATAGATTCTTTATTTCCTCCACTTAGGAGAGCCTTAGTAAACATACAACTATTGAAGAAAAGCAAGAATAAAAAAAAAAAAAAACAGAAAAAAATACATGTAACAAATATAAGCAATATGAAAACACCATGATGAGGCACGCCGCATGGAAGGGAAAATGTTCGCACAAGCAATCAACGGATCCTAAACAATCCTGAAGGTCTCATCAATGCAGCGCCTCTACACAACTATGCAAATAATACAAAATAAAAAACAACAATGACCATTCTCCCTGGGAGGGCCTGAATAGTTTTAATGTGAATAGGTATACTTTCAGAGGAAGTAACTCTACTTTTTTTGCCTCCTTTCTCAGTAGGGGTGGGGTCAATCCTTAAAGGAAAGAATTTGCTCCTCTATGAGCAAATTCTTTCCTTTAAGATTAGACCCCATTTCAAAGACCTACCTTATCCAAAGAAGTAAACAGGAATTTATGCAAGTTAATATAACATTACTGTCAGAAAAGAAGCAGGGGGCATTTAATAGGATTAATACAGTAAGCTGGAGAGTAAGAAGTCTTTGCTGTTTCCTGATTGGTTACAGTCTACAAGGCCCATGCAGATAACTGGTCACATGAATCAACCCATGTATGCTCAGTGGACTACTCATCTTAATCAAATGGATGAGTCCATTTATCAGATTAAAGGGTGCCTGGTTTAGTTTATTAGCTCACCTGTCAAGGTGAGCTTATAGTATAGACTTGGTCCGTCGTCCATCGTCGGCGTCGTCCACAATTTTAAACATCTTCTTCTCAGAAACCACTGGGCCGATTGAAGCCAAATTTCATATGGAGCCTTAACAGAATGGGGGAACGAAAGTTTATATATTTGGTCCAGGTCACATGACCAAGATGGCGGCCACGCCCATATATGGTAAAAACCCTTCAAAAATCTTCTTCTCCAGAACCAAAAGGCCTATAACCTTGAAACTTGGTATGTAGCATTGGGCATGCGGGCCCATCATAATTTATATAAATCATGACCTTGTGATGACCTTGACCTAATTTATGACATGGTCAACTTTGGTACGTTAGGCTTTTATATGGGAAAACGCTTAAACGGTGGATTTCTCAGAAACTATTTAAGTCTAAGGTTCAATACTTGGTATACATGGTCAACTAAATGACCAGATGAAGATATTATGTCACTAAAGGTCAAGGTCATTCCGTCGGACCATCCGTCATCAAGATTTTCAAACATCTTCTCCTCTGAAACCACTGGGCCGATTGAGGCCAAATTTCATATGGAGTCTCAGTGGGATGGGAGAACGAAAGTTTATAACCGGGGTCTGGGTCACATGACCAAGATGGCCGCCATGCCCATATATGGTTAAAACTCTTCAAAAATCTTCTTCTCCAGAACCAAAAGGCCTATGACCTTGAAACTTGGTGTGTAGCATCGGGCATGCGGGCCCATCAAAGTTTACACAAATCATGACCTTGCGTTGACCTTGACCTAATTAACGGCATGGTCAACTTTGGTACGTTAGACTTTTATATTGGAAAACGCTTAAACAGTGGATTTCTCAGAAACTATTTAAGTCTAAGGTACAATACTTGGTATACATGGTCGACTAACTGACCAGATGAAGATATTATGTCACTGAAAGGTCAAGGTCATTCCGTCGGACCATCCGTCGTCAAGATTTTCAAACATCTTCTCCTCTGAAACCACTAGGCTGATTGAAGCCAAATTTCATATGGAGTCTCAGTGGGATGGGGTAACAAAAGTTTATACCCGGGGTCTGGGTCACATGACCAAGATGGCCACCATGCCCATATATGATAAAAACCCTTCGAAAATCTCGTTCTCCAGAACCAAAAGGCCTATGACCTTGAAACTTGGTATGTAGCATCGGGCATGCGGGCCCATCATATTTTATACAAATCATGACCTTGCGTTGACCTTGACCTAATTTACGGCATGGTCAACTTTGGTACGTTAGGCTTTTATATGGGAAAACGCTTGAACAGTGGATTTCTCAGAAACTATTTAAGTCTAAGGTACAATACTTGGTATACATGGTCGACTAAATGACCAGATGAAGATATTATGTCACTAAAGGTCAAGGTCATTCCGTCAGACCATCCGTCGTCAAGATTTTCAAACATCTTCTCCTCTGAAACCAGTAGGCCGATTGAAACCAAATTTCATATGGAGTCTCAGTGGGATAGGGGAACGAAATTTTATACCCGGGGTCTGGGTCACATGACCAAGATGGCTGCCATGCCCATATATGGTAAAAACCCTTCAAAAATTTTCTTCTCCAGAACCAAAAGGCCTATGACCTTGAAACTTGGTATGTAGCATCGGGCATGCGGGCCCATCATATTTTATACAAATCATGACCTTGCGTTGACCTTGACCTTATTTATGACATGGTCAACTTTGGTACATTAGGCTTTTATATGGGAAAACGCTTAAACAGTGGATTTCTCAGAAACTATTTAAGTCTAAGGTACAATACTTGGTATACATGGTCGACTAAATGACCAGATGAAGATATTATGTCACTAAAGGTCAAGGTCATTCCGTCAGACCATCCGTCGTCAAGATTTTCAAACATCTTCTCCTCTGAAACCACTAGGCCGATTAAAGCCAAATTTCATATGGAGTCTCAGTGGGATAGGGGAACGAAATTTTATACCCGGGGTCTAGGTCACATGACCAAGATGGCCGCCATGCCCATATATGGTAAAAACCCTTCAAAAATATTCTTCTCCAGAACCAAAAGGCCTATGACCTTGAAACTTGGTATGTAGCATCGGGCATGCGGCCCTTCATATTTTATACAAATCATGACCTTGCGTTGACCTTGACCTAATTAACGACATGGTCAACTTTGGTACGTTAGGCTTTTATATGGGAAAACGCTTAAACAGTGGATTTCTCAGAAACTATTTAAGTCTAAGGTACAATACTTGGTATACATGGTCGACTAAATGACCAGATGAAGATATTATGTCACTAAAGGTCAAGGTCATTCCCTCGGACCATCCGTCATCAAGATTTTCAAACATCTTCTCCTCTATAACCACTGGGCCAATTGAAGCCAAATTTCATATGGAGTCTCAGTGGGATGGGGTAACGAAAGTTTATACCCGGGGTCTGGGTCACATGACCAAGATGGCCATCATGCCCATATATGATAAAAACCCTTCGAAAATCTTCTTCTCTAGAACCAAAAGGCCTATGACCTTGAAACTTGGTATGTAGCATGGTGCATGCTGGCCCATCATAGTTTATACAAATGATGACCATGTGTAGACCTTGAATTAATTGACGACATGGTCAACTTTGGTATGTTAGGCTTTGATATGGGAAAACGCATATACAGTGGATTTCTCAGAAGTTTTAGGTACAATACATGGTATATATGGTCAACTAAATGACCAGATGAAGATATTATGTCACTGAAAGGTCAAGGTCATTTTGTTTTTCTGTCCATCATCAAGATTTTCAAAACATCTACTCCTCTGAAACCACTGGTCTGATTGAAGCAAAATTTCATATGAAGTCTAAGTGTGATCAGGGAATAAAAGTTTGTTCTCAGGGTCTTGACCAAGATGGCCGCCATGCCCTTATATGGTAAAAACCCTTCAAAATCTTCTTCTCCAGAACCAAAAGGTGTATGACCTTGAAACTTGGTGTCTAGCTTTGGGCACTCAAGCCCATCATAGTTTATACAAATGATCATGCGTTGACCTTGACCTAATTTATGACACTGTCAACTTTGGTACATTATGTCGGCTTTTATATGGGAAAATGCTTAAACTGTGGATTTTTCAGAAACTATTTAAGTCTAAGGTGCAATATTTGGTATATATGGTTGACTAAATGATCAGATGAAGATATTTTGTCGTTAAAGGTCAAGGTCATTCTTTGACTTTTGTACAAGGTCATTGAGATTCTGTCACCCGTCAACATTTTCAAACATCTAGGGTCACTAGGGTCAATTGAAGCCATATTTTATATGGAGCTTCACCGGCTTAAAGGAACCATAGTTTGTTCAGATGGTCTTGCGCCCCTTGACCAAGATGGCCACCATGCCCATATATAGTAAAAACTCTTCAAACGTCTTTTTCTCGAGAACCGAAAGGCCTATAACCTTGAAACTTGGTACCGGTATGTAGCATTGGGCACTCAGGTCCATCATAGTTTATACAAATGATTACTGTGTTTCATATATTATGGAGCTTTAATACTGGGTCAAAGGAATCAAAGTTTGTTCAGATGGTCATGGTCGTATGAACATGGTGGCCGCCACACCCATTTATGATAAAAACCCTTCAGAAATCTTTGTCCAGAAACAAAGGCCCAGTGACCTTGTGGCTTGGTATATAGAATTGGGACTCAACATTAATCCCCAAGGGAGGGGGGTTATCTGCCCCTGCCCTGGTGCTATATACATGTATAAAAGCATTAAGATATATACCTGCACCAAGTGTCAGGTGAGCTACAGGACCATTGGTCCTCTTGTTTTTATTATTATTATTGCATTTTATGAAGGAGAAATATGCCCATTTGTCTAATGCAAATATTGTAGACCCTGATCAGATGCTGCATTTTGTGGCATCTGGGTCTGGACTGTTTGCCTATGTCCTTTTTATGGGATGCTAGGCATTAATGGCTTAACCTTTATGTACCAAAAAGCAGACGACAAAATTTACCAAAATTTACGTCTGCAGAAATTTCAAAAATGTTTCAGCCAAGCTGTATCATATTGAGATTTCAAAGACTAGATGGCAAACAGTGTAGATCAAGATGAGGTGGCTCATAATGAGCCGCTTCATCAGGATCTGCGCTGTTTGCAAATTTTGCTAATTTCGTCACTGGGACTTAAAGAGTTAAAACAAATTCTATCAATGCAAATGGTCAGTTTACTGAGTCAGGCCCTTTTGGGTCTCTTGTGATAATGTTTTCTTTTCTTTGGAAAATTCTAATGTCAGTGATCTTAAATTTGTGTAGCTACCTTGACTCCTGTGAACTTGCTTTTCAGTTGGAAGGCATGATGTGTGTTTTTTGGTGAGAAATTAAATTTGATGAATGCGAGTTGACAGTTAATTGGACAGTTTGCCCTGATATAGGCGTCAGAGCAGAAAAATCGTTCTTGTCATCTTTCAAGGTTTTTTCCCACTTATCCTTTTAAAGCAAACAAATCTGACACTCTCTTTTTGTGAATGGAACCCCTCTTTTCACCTGTGACTTCGTATCCCTATAGGAGGGCCCCAAATTGAAGTTCATTCATAAAATGGTTTTTCAATCAGTTTTGTAGCTGGCACAGGTATACTGTATTTACAGTCTTATAGAATATTTTGGGACTAACACAGCCCAAGATTGGAGAGTATTATGGACCAGTTTTTATGCCCTGGCCATGAAATGGCGGAAGGGCATATAGATTTTATCCTGCCTGTGTGTGTGTATGTATGTATGTATGTGTGTTTGTTTGTTTGTTTGTTTTTCTTATTCTACCATAAAAAACATACCGTAATCGACCCATTTACCGCACCGTGTGTTTAACTTTTTCAAA
Organism: Ctena decussata; assembly: GCA_963989385.1. NCBI lineage: Eukaryota > Metazoa > Mollusca > Bivalvia > Lucinida > Lucinidae > Ctena > Ctena decussata. The sequence continues at coordinate 9,618,130 of OZ022504.1, forward strand.
ATTGCAACTAAAAGGTGTGGTTAAAAATGTATCTAATAATGCACACTCTGAACAATAAAATGCAGGGTGACTGGAAAGAGACAACATGGAGTAGGACTGGAAATACTGTGAGTTTATATTTTCTATGGGGCAGAAAATGATACTCAAGCCTTTAGTTCGCTGTTGAAACAGTAATGATAGGTTGTTAGGTTTCGTGACAGTTTCAAACGAAAAAGCAGTGTGCGCTTGTGCAGTTTTTTCCGGAAATGGCCATGGTGTGCGGGTATATGGTCATGTGCGGTAAATGGGTCGATTACGGTAATTATGCTTCAACCTCTCATCTATCATCTCACTGTCAGCGACAGTTCTAATATGTTTTAACCCATTGCATTCTGGGTATTTTTTGTCGTCTGCTGAAATGGTCGTCTGCATCAAAAATTAAGAATATTTTGACAATATTGGTCTAATGAACTCTCGTAGAAATGATGTTCAGGCAGCAAACAGTTTGGATCTCAGATCAGGCCCCACATTTGCTGCCTAGACATCATTTCTACAGGAGTTAGTTAGACCAATATTGTCAAAATATTCTTGATTTTTGATGCAGACGACAATTTCAGCAGACAATTTCAGCAGACGACAAAAAAATACGCAGAATGCAGTGGGTTAAAATGAAATCTGAGTATTCAGTATCATGCAAGACATTTTGAGTAATATGTTATCCGAAAGACCATGGAGTTGGAGATCAAACATCCTCAGATTGGTGATAGCCTAGTGTTTTTAACTATAAACTAGACCACTGCCGCAGGTACCATTCCAAAATCAGGTGTTGGTAAAGGCGCAAGAGTGAAGAGGGCCAGTGGAGTAGTGAATGACAAAACGCCATAGTTACCTATAATATCAGGACACCTTAACTTGTTACTGTACCGTTCTTCTTGTAATAGAAGTCCTGTGCCCAGTTGTTCAAAGTATCGTTAGCCTAACAAGCTCATTAAGAGGTCAGCTTGTTAAGTGTTTCAGGACTTTATAACCAAATACACTGATATTTTTGTTGAAAATATGTGAGAAGCTTTTGCAGTGCAAAAGCTTCTCACATTTTTCAATAAAAAATATTGGCATATTTGAGATATTTACATTTGAAATGTTAACGATGTTGTTAGTTTTGAGACATCCAGGCCCTGGAGGCATTACAGCTCACAAGTCTGGTGATATTGGAACAAGTGATCATAAGCCAGTCTTGGAAGAATCTGGCCCTTTTTCTCACAGAAAAAGTGAGAGATGTGTGTGTCTAGGTGGGGGTCAGTTATATTAGAGAGAGGGCCATTATGTCATTATGTTGTTGGGAGTCATCAGTACTGTCTCACTGATGAGGGGCTTCAGCATTATAATGTGCAGTCAGCAAAACAGACCTCTGCTGATACCAGAGGCCCATTATAAGATGTATACCCTATTTAAAGACAATTCTAAGATAATTTCTGTTAAATCTCTATAAAAACCTATGTTGTGACCACTCATTAGAACTGTCTTGGTGAGACGTAGGTTTTTATGAACCACTTAATGAGGGTTCACAACATAGGTTATTGTGGAGAAATAAGAAAAATTGTCCCAAAATTATCAAATACTTGTCTGCTGATACTAGATAAAGGTGGGTATAACTGGTAGCTGCATTAGAGGTTCAAGGACAATTTAGATCTAATCCCCAATGGGAGCCTCAAGCATTTAACTCATTCATAAAGTGGCAGCTTATCTTTCATGAATGAAAAAGCAGCTGACTGGGGCCCTCCCTAGGGAAAACTTGTTTGCATTGTCAATATTGACTTTAAGTCAGGGGTGAATTTTATGTGCTTTGTCTAAATATCAGCTGATAGAAAAATCTTGAAATAATAATGATTTCATTTGAACTGCATTATGTAAAAGAAACAAATAAAACACAGAGACTGGCTTTCTCACCATACAATATTTAGGAATTATATTTCCCTGCTTAGTTGTAACCCTAAATCTTGGAGCACCTTAACCCTTTATTAGCGCCAAAAATCAGATGACAAAACTTAAATCTGCAAAATTTCAAAAAATGTCTCGTCAAAACTATTCAAGGACTAGAGTGCAAACTGTGTAGATCGAGATGAGGTGGTTCATAATGAGCTGCCTCGATCATCATGAGAATCTACGGCGTTTGCAAATTCAGCTATTTTCGTCTCTGGCGCTCAAAGTGCTTTAACCTTTTATGAATACACCTGCATGTTTTTTGTCTGCCATATTTACAAAGGGGAACAACTTTTGTGATTCTCTGAAGGATGAAAGCTCTTCCAAAGTAAGATCTACTCTTAAAGAAAAGAATTTGCTCCTACAGGAGCAAATTCTTCACTTTAAGAGTGGATCCCAATTAGAAGGGAGGAAAATATGAAAATGGTAGAGTTGCTTCCCTTAAAGTGAAACCATTCAGCTCAAGGATTTTGCTGGCTTGGGAAACAGCGATGACCTAGAAGAAACTAGATGAGCAAAAAAACAATCAGGCTGCTCCCATAGTGCTGTCAGTGTTTGGCTGAGCAGCACTGGCTTACTATGCTAGCGGTACTGAGTTTAACCCATTCCATTCGGGATACCCCTTTAGGGGTATCTGGGCAAACAGTTTGGATTCAGATCAGGCCCCACAAATGTGGGGCCTGATCTGAGATCCAATTTGTTTGCATTTCTACAAGAGTTAGTTAGACCAAGATTGTCAAAATATTCTTGATTTTTGGTGCAGACGACAAAAAATACTCAGAATGCAATGGGTTAAATCTCTCTGGTGATGTAATTCTTCTCACCAAAAACATTGTTAGTTCTCAGAACTTAAATTTTCATTAGTTGAAAGAGATGAAAAACCCAAATCAAAGGAGAGCTCTGTTCTGGGAGTGGGGCACTGAAACCTATGTCTTTGGCTTGTCTTTTATCAAAAAGGAATCAGCCTCGACACATGCATCACACCAGTATTTAGGGTCATTATGGTGTAACTCCTTCTCCAGGTTGGCTGAATGATATAAATTGGAGGTAATTTCTTGAAAAGATAAATGGTTTTATGAGAAAAATAAAAAACAAAACAAGTCTTTGCCAGACAACACTTTTCATGAAAACAGAGAGGGCTATGGTAGCGGTCATCAGACTGCAAAAATATGCGTTAGCTGGTCTGAGTCATCACTGTTCTGAACATGCTGTAGAGGTTCCTTTGTCATGTCGCATCTGATTAATTTACCTTGCTGATTTTTGTTTGGCCTTTGACTTTAGTGTATAAATATTGAGTCATTCTGTCAAACATCATCTTGAAGACATTGCCGTAAATTATATAAGAACTGACTTTGTTACATCAGCAAACTTAAAAGGTGCATTGTCATGAAATCATACTCAGATGAGCCGCAAATGAAAAACTTGTGGTTGTCACAGTTTCAAACAGCAAAGTCTCAGACCAGCCTGCGCGGTCAGAGCCTTCACTGTTTGCACGATCCATTATGAACCATGAGGTATTGATAGACACAAAATGAATGCTATAGGTAGACTTCAGGGATTTGCAGGCTGGTTTGAGTCGTCACTGTTCACAGATATGTTAAGCAACCATTTTGCAGAATGTGGCTCAGATTTATTTGAAATCTTAAAATTACCCTCGGTTACATGATAGTATATATGTTGATAGAACAGATGCATGACATGTCATTTGCTGAACATGGAAAAAAGTCAGTCAGCGTAAATCAAGATTTTTAAGTGAGTTTATATAGAATATATAAATTGTTGCGAAATATACATCTTCTTAGATCATTGTTTATGCTTGCAGTGTCCGCTGCTTCTGTCGTTGGGAAGGTTGTGGTTTCAAGTGCTGCTGTGTTCAGAATTAATTTGAACATTCAATTAACTAAGTTTGTCTTTCAAAATATGTACAAATACATTTTAGAAGACAGTTTATACTTACTGCAATTTAAGAATTCAAGCAAAAATAAGTGTTATGTGATAAACTGAACCTTGATCATTTTAGTTTGACTTTGATGACTATTATTATTATTATATGTAAAACTTGTTTTTAAAAAAAAAGGAATCAACACATTGGCTTAAAAGGTAGCTTCCATGCTTAAGTTTTGATCTAGCTGTTACAATAAAAATTGGGACAGCAGCCAATTATCAGTCCTTCTAATGAAGACCAGTTTCAGAAACATTTATACTTTCAGACTAATTCCCCAGTGTCAGTTTAAAAGTGATCAGATGGGCTGTTCAGGTCCAGTGCAGTCTCTTGGGAGACAGGCTGTCTCAATTAACTTAAAATTAACACTTCATCTACTGGTAGTCTCAGAATTAAAATCTGGGTGTGCAGAAATATTAAGTTTCAGTTCTGACTGCTTCATACAGAATTAATGAATATTGCAGAGTCCTAACTTCAGCTGTAGCTTTACCAAGTTGCCCTTTGAGAGCCCCAGTGACTTATCTCCCCACAATTACCTGTATTGCACACCACAGCGACTAAGTAGGTCAGCCTCTCCAGGTCAGGTCAGGTGTTCCATATATAGAACAAGATTCATTCATAAATCTGTAAGGAGGCGGAGCTGCGGTTATTATGTAGATGAGGTCCATTCTGATTGGCTAGTGTGGGAAAGCTGTAATGAATGACTTTCTACCTGTGCTAGAGTTTCATTCATAAGTTGTACAGCTGTGTAATTTTGGAGGGAAGAGTTTTTCCCAGGGTTGTAAAGGCCTGCCATTCATAAAAGTTAGCAAGGTTTTCGAGATGTGTAGAAGTATATAATAGGTGTTTCAAGAGGACCTGTGATAGAATCATGATTTAATATGTGAAAGAGCTAAAACTGAAGAAGCTTCTTGTGTAGTAAAAGATATAATTGAAGTATTTGCCACTTAATTGATTCAACAGACAGTGGGAAAACTTGCAAATCTAATGTGGTTGAAGACTAATGGTGATTATACCTTTGTAAAGTTGACTATCAGAGAAAAAGGTGAAGTACAGACTAGGATAGAGCTGTCCATGGGATAAAGTTCTGATCTTCTGTGTTGCAGCTTAATCTAAATTGAAATGCAGCTGACAAGATTTTACCTCTAGATTCAAAAAGTGCAGTGTGGATGTACTTTAGAATGCAATACCTGAATTTCTTGTGCACAGCATTGTGAAATATCTTTTATTAGCAGTAACTGGCAATTAAATATCTGCAGTTTAGCAGGCCGTCTTGAATTAAATTAAATTTACGATAAATCTGATGAAAGATGATGTTAAAAATGTGGTAAAAGGATTTAGATAGACAGATAGGTGGCATATGAGAAAAGAGATTTTAATTTGGAGACTGAAGTGTAAATTATTGCAACCTAGGAGTTGCATATCTAGGACCTAATTTTCATTAATTTGCATTATACAAGTCTTTAATAAGTCTGACACACATTTTGTATAATCAGGACTAAGGGAGGACAACAGCTCCGGGACGCTAAAACTGAGCCAGCCAATGTCACGCAAGAGATTAATTCTGAAACTACAAATCCTGTTCACATAAAGTATTTGTCAATATTTGATCTTTTAAAGATAGAGGATCTTTTTTCTATACTTCATCAATTTCTTTATGGTTTTTCTCTATGACACTTGTCATCTTCCAGGATTTTGAAAGTTGTGTTTACTGAGTTTTGGATTTGCTGATTTGGTTTCTAGAAGATGGGCTGAGAGATAAGCAGCAATATTGACAGTCACAGTAAAGAACATTAAGCATTTAGTTGACACTTATCTGAATGAGTTATGTATGAGACAGACAAAGAAGCAAAGTGGATCTACTGTATGCTAAAAGCTGATTAGTTAATGAACAGAAAAAAGGGATCCTATAGAAGGAAGTGATGATTAAGACTTTAAGAATAATTAATGATGGCTCAGTATAGGAAGATAGATCACAAAGGGTAGAAGTTACTAGGACACTTGCATATAGTAATGCAGTCATTCTGATGATTTTTGCGTACAAAATTTCTGAAGAAATTTAGAGAGTTTTGGGCATATGATTGTAGAATAAGATTTTGGAACATATATTTGTTGACTATATTTTTGCTGAAAAGTTTATTCTGAGTCTTCACTTAAAAAGTGATTGTTGCTATTAAACAATACATTCCTATATACAGACAATATGATTGACATGATAGCTCCTACTCCATTGACATTAAAAAGTCCCCCAGTTCCCATTAGGGGGCATGGGCTTCACAGGACTTCATGGCACACCCATGGAAGAAATATTCCAAAACCCATCAATACAAAGGCTGGAAACTCATTAGGTAAGAAATAAGTTTTGATATCAAATTGTATTTTATTATTTTCTTTTCAGTCAGATGGATGGATGGAAGGCTTATGATTTTACATCCTTTTCAACAGTATTTCAGTCATATCAGGATGATGGAACGACGATAATGAAAGGCTGTGTGCAGTGGAACCCCGTTTACAGTTGAAATGATTCCCGCTTCCAGCCGGTCTCGAACCTGGGACTTTTCAACAGTATTTCAGTCATATCAGGATGATGGAAGGATGATAATGAAAGGCTGTGTGCAGTGGAACCCCGTTTACAGTTGAAAAGATTCTCGCTTCCAGCGGGTCTTGAACCTGGGACCGCTAGATCAGTAGGCAAGCACTTTACCTACTGAGCTACTGGGGCTCGTTTTTTCAGTCAGAGCTCCAGACAATCACAGAGCTCTAGTTAACTGCTTAAGCACCAAAAAGCAGACGACAAAATTTACGTCGGCAAAAATTAAAAAAATGCCTTGTCCAAGACATTTCATATTGAGAATTCAAAGACTTGAGGGCAAACAGTATAGATCTAGATGAGGTGGCTCATTAGGAGCCGCCTCATCAGGATCTACGCTGTTTGCAAATTATGTATTTTCGTCACTGGTGCTTAAAGTGTTAAGTTGTATGGGTATACCTCCATGTTTCCCCACCATTTTTACACAGGGAAACAACTTTGGTGAATTCTTGTTTGCTTCCCTGGATGAAGAAAACTTTCCAAAAATTTGGTCTGCTCTCAAAGGAAAGAATTTGCTCTTGGGGAGCAAATTCTTTCTGTGAAGAGTTGTCCCCACTTGGAAAGGGAGGCAAATCAGAAAGATTTTCTGACAAAATGCAAAGCAGGAGCATTTCTGTAGTGTGATAACATTGCTTCATGTCAGTCTGAAATATATTCCACAGACTTTGATAAGGTGACTTGGTTACAGTTTGGATGAAGTACCATAACCAGGGTGCCAGTATGGATATAATAAGTTAAGATGTTGCTTTATTAGGGTCAGTCTGGCCAAACACTGTTCCTAGTCCGAGTCCTATAATTAAGGGGACAGAATTAGTATTTCTATATGAACATGAGATGGTACAATGTCTAGCCAATGTTGTCCAAACACCATGGACATTGCATTAACGTTCATTGTGCCGGCAGTGTTGTCCAAACCTCTTGTGCCCACTGGGTTGGAAACTTCGTGGTAGGACAAAAAGTCAATTACAGAACCGTAGAAAGTTTTGGAGTCAACTCTTTAAGCACCAAAAAGCAGACGACAGAATTTTCATCTGCAAAAATTAAAATAAATGCCTTGTCTCAAGACATAAAATGATTTCATATTGAGAATTCAAAGACCAGAGAGCAAACAGTTAAGATCCACATGAGGCGGCTCATTATGAGCTGCCTCATCAGGATCTACGCTGTTTGCAAATTATGCTATTTTCGTCACTGGTGCTTCGAGTGTTAATATGGCAGTTAAGGTGTATGGATACACCTCCATGTTTGTCTGACATTTTACTCAAAGGGGGGGCCTTGCTTCCCTGGATGACAAAGCCCTTCCAAAGTGGGGGTCTGCTTTTAAAGAAAAGAATTTGCTCCCTTTAAGAGTTGAAAAGGGTGGCTGAAATGAAAAAAAGAGCTGGGTTGCTACCCCTGAATGTTTACCCATTCACTTTAGTTTTTATTATTTCCCCCCCATCGGATGATGCCAGGGGCATATAGTGTTCAGGTCATGTGTAAGTTATTACGTACGTACATCTACATACATACATCTACGAACATCAAGGTCTACTGATCTTGCCGGGCTGCGTAGCGCAGTCGGTAGGGCACCTGACTCATAAGTCAGAGTTCCTCACAGAGTTCGAAACCCCGTCTGGCCACATACTTTCGTATCTCCTTCCGCTGATTCAAGGTTACTGGCGAAAGTATGTGCACTTAGTACTGGTTAACCGCTTAGGAGGTCTAAGCCTGCCCAGGAATAGTTTGGTTAGGTTAACTGACCATCCCGACATGACCATAGCTGTTTACTGTGGACGTTAAGCTATAAATCACTCAATCAAATCAATCTACTGATCTTACTGCAATCCTGTGCACAGTTTTATGGAGGTACCCAAGGCGGGGTTGACAGTAACGTTCGTCACTTAGTTTAGGATGGGAGTAGGAACTGAGCATTTCTGGATAACATGTAGATAAACTAGAAGATTATCCAACAGCTACAGAGGGTGGACAAAAGTGTTCGTTAAATCATGACGTTGCCGTTAACTTCAGTGTATTTCCACTTTTGCTGAAAAATTAATTATATGAGAAGCATAAAATATACCGTCATGAAAATTATACTAATGTGTAGCTAAATGATTTATGCAATATACAAAACATTTTTATATGTTTGTGATCTCTAGTTGCAGAGTTGTGATTATTTAAAGATTGAGTAAATTTTTAGAAAACCCTGTTTCCATTGACGTCAATGGTGACGTTAGCAAAATTTACCGCAAGAAAATACCTAAATGAGGTTAAAGTAGTGCCAAATAGTACCTATAGATTTTAGGAGAGCAAGAAATTGACTAATATTGCCCAAATAATGTAGCTAAACATTGGTGCAATTTTCATATAAATATCTATTATACTTTTCTCACAATATTTTTTGCGCTAAAAGGAAAAATGCATTAAAGTCAATGGTAACGTCACGATTTAACGAACACTTTTGTCCACCCTCTGTAGATGTAATATTTTTCCTGGTCTTCTGTTTAAGTCTTCTGTTTTAGCATCATTAACTGTCTTATTAATATTCATTATTTGATCGGCAGTAGGCCATGCGTCAGACATGAATTAGAATTGTCATGCTTTAATCATGAATTAGAATTGTCAAACTTAGGTGAAAAAACTTTCTACTATTACATGTAAATTAGTTTAATGTAGCTCAATTATATTCAAATCTAAAATTAAAACTGAATCATGCATCAGATCACATCAAACAGGATCACATGATATGTATTCTGTTTAGCCCCATCAACATACATGTATTCTGTATTAATCCTAATAAATGCCCCTGCTGTGATAAACGCCCCCTCCTATTTTCCCGAAAACAATATGATATTAACTTGCATGAATTCCTGTTTGCTCCTCTGGATGAGGGAGCTCTCTGAAATGGGGTCTACTCTGAAAGAAAAACATAGGAGCAAATTTTTTCCTTTAAGAGTTGATACCTTTTGAGAAGGCAAAAAACAGTAGAGTGGCTCCATCTGAAAGTATACCAGTTCACCTTTATATTGTTTATTGTCACCCGACGTAGGCGGAGGGGGACTATAGAAATGACCCTCGTCCGTCCGTGTGTCAGTCCGTCCGTCCGTCCGTCCAAAATCTTGTCCCCGCAACTCCTCCTACGTCCTTCATCGGATTGATTTGAAATTTTACAGATTGTATTCTTATGATATGAAGATGTGCATGCGGTTTTTTATTTTTGTTTCGGCCATTTTTGATGGAGTTACGGCCCATGCTGACTCAGACCTTGTCCCCGCAACTCCTGCAACATCTTTTATCAGATTGACTTGAAATTTTGCAGAATGTTTCATCATGATCTGAAGATGTGCATATGATTTTGGAATTTCAATTGCCCTATATTTTACAAAGTTATGGCCCTTTGTCGTTTTTGGCATTTTTCCAACTTTTGAACCGTTTGACCGAGAGAGCTGAAATTTGGTATGCTAGTAGCATTTGGTAAATTGAGTATTCTGATTATTGTAGGCGGAGGGGGACTATAGAAATGACCCTCGTCCGTCCGTGTGTCAGTCCGTCCGTCCGTCCGAAATCTTGTCCCCGCAACTCCTCCTACGTCCTTCATCGGATTGATTTGAAATTTTACAGATTGTATTCTTATGATATGAAGATGTGCATGTGGTTTTTGATTTTTGTTTCGGCCATTTTTGATGGAGTTACGGCCCATGCTGACTCAGACCTTGTCCCCGCAACTCCTGCAACATCTTTTATCAGATTGACTTGAAATTTTGCAGAATGTTTCATCATGATCTGAAGATGTGCATGTGATTTTGGAATTTCAATTGCCCTATATTTTACAAAGTTATGGCCCTTTGTCGTTTTTGGCATTTTTCCAACTTTTGAACCGTTTGACCGAGAGAGCTGAAATTTGGTATGCTAGTAGCATTTGGTAAATTGAGTATTCTGATTATTGTTAGGATATGCTAATTTATTAGTGACAGAGTTATTCCCCTTTCATAGATAATAGACATTCACTTAAAGGTAAAAGGATAACTCAAGAACTATTCATATTAATGGGCTGAATCTTCATAAATGCATTGTTCATTTTTCATCAGATTCATATTAGGAGGATTATGGCCCTTGTTATTTTGTTATTGGGTATATTGTCTTGATGTTTAGGCATTCTGTAAGGGCCTAAAGTTTCAGTAACCTGATTTTACACACATACGCCCAGTCCTGAACTTAAGTATTTTATAACCTCATAGAGGCCCAGTAATTGGGTATATGTCTTTGCTTATGCTTCAATTATTATTTCCTTACCAGATTCTGTTGTACACATATTTTCTGGTTTTGGCCATACAGTTACTCTGAAACGGAATAAAGGGCTGCAGTTTGTGACATATTTCAAACGTCGGGTGACATTTGGCCGATGGCCTTTTATTTAAGTAGTATTTAGGCTGCAAATAATGCCCTGCAGCACCCCGAGGGGGTGGTGGGGGGTGGGGTTATAGGATTAGTATGGTATAATGATAATAATATTAATGACTGTTGTGTTAGTCGAGGGTTTCATGCTCAGGACTTACAATCCTGAGGTTCTGGGTTTAGTTTGGATGATATTAAGATGCTACATGTATCTTGCCTCTGAATTTATTCATCATTGTATGTATCATTCAGGCATTCCCTCATCAGCTCCATATGACTGCAATACTGTAGATAGGTGCCTAAAACCATAAATTATCTACCTATCAACTTCTTCCAGTCTCTGGATTCAAGACAGCCAGATATAGACTGAAAGGGCCATAAACCTAAAACAACAACAACAATCTATCCATCCACAAATGGAGGCCGGGCCGCGTAGCGCAATGGGTAGGGCACCTGACTCATAAGTCAGAGGTCCTGGGTTCGAAACCTGGTCTGGCCACATACTTTCGTTTCTCTTTCCGCTGATTCAAGAAGGGCAGTTGTCAGTTACTGGCGAAAGTATGTGCACTTAGTACTGGTTAACTAGGAGGTCTAAGCCTGCCCAGGAATAGTGTGGTTAGGTTAACTGACGGTCCCGACATGACCATTTTTGTTTACCGTGGATGTTAAGCATCAAATCAATCAAATCCACAAATGGAAATAGCCCGGTTAGTGTAGACCCAGAGCAGGATCTGCATAATTTGCTGTACTGCCAGGATTTTTTGCATGTCGTTTGAGGAACAATTGAAGATCTGTTTATCATAGATGACCTAAAGTATGCCTCTTTTAATGCAGTCAGATTCAAAGTGGAATATCATTGTCAACCTATGGCTCTGAGCCATGTTTTTCTTTTCAATGAATAGGTGCATCATGTGGATGCCACTACAAAACACTTACTACCTGTATCTGAGCTGCATATTTTCAGTTGCTTCAGTGACAGTAACTGTTGTTGCTTACAATAGGGAAATTTAAGCCATTTTAGTGTGCAATATCTGATGTGAAATGGTGGTTCAAGATAAAGAAAAAGCTTGATATAATAAAATCTTGTTAATCAAATTTTGTTTGCTTCCAATTTGCCTGACTTGAAAATGATGAACAAGATACAGTTGACTTTTAGGCTGCAAAAATTGTACGGAAACGATAAAAAAAGGTTTATTAGTTTGAAAAAGAAGCTCTCAAAACTAACATGTACATTAGGTAAACTTGACAGATTGGTCATTTTAAGTGCTTGTTATATCATAAAACTATTAGCACTGGGTGTTTTTATTCCCCCAGTGTTTTTGTTTTTATTTACATTAAACATCTAATATTTAGGCATTTAGACAGTTGTTATTTTAAACTGTCCAAATTATGAAATGGTTATGAAAAATTAGTCTAGGGCTCTACTGTGTCATGGATAAAGTCCTTTATTTCTGTCAAAACATGCAAACCATGCCTAATGTGACTCTCCACTAACAAAGGCTGTGTGCATATTGCTGGAAAGGTTAATCACAAAGCTGACTCACTGTCACAGACTTACAGAAATGTAGTACATGTTGTCTGCAGTAAAGGTCTGTCCTAAGGGACAGTAAAAAAATTATTCAGGAATTATCATCAAATACTACATTAGCCCTAATAAGTGCACTATGCACATATCTTTTCAAAATGAAGGAATTTTCATTTGGGAGCAACAGGTTCAAAGAATAATTACATTATTATGAATGCAACCATAAATTATTGATATTTAAAGCATCAGAAGAAAGCTCAGTCCTTACAGTTTCAGAAGGATGCCGAAGGTGTGCAAATGAATCTTAAATATTTTGCTTTGGAAAATGGGTAAAAATTATTTGCACTTGAAAACATATCTCTAAGAAATGCCCATACTGGAAGATTATATGGAATCTGTGATAATTGTGATACCTCATACAGAAATCTAAATAGTTTTAGCTGTCATTGACAATAGGTCACTGTTGCTGCTTGCGTGAAAAAATTATTTTTGAAACATGTTGTTGGCAACATTTTTTTGTGATGTGCACTCAGTGCAGTAAGTCAGCATGTTTGTTTTTTCTATGTTATTAAAATAAGAAACTCCCATATCCTTTCTCACTGATCCAGATTGATATGGGAGGCATTGAGGAAAGCAAAGTGAATGGCCTTTAGCAAGAGCTGTCTCTGAGATTTGACTCCTAGCGGATGTGGACACTTTGTTAAAATCTTTAATTGATGCTGAGGGCAAATTGGGATAGCCACTTGTGCACAGGCAGTTAGTTTTGATGAATGAAGAATTTTAAGTTAATTGCAGTACACATTCTTGTGTAAAGTTACAAGCTTTTTGTCAGGATGAAAGTTACTTTTCCAGGGGCTCCAAATAAAGATTGATTTTAATGGCAGTTATATGCTCTTCGTAAAAATTGTACTTTGCACACTTTCGTTAGAACTGCTTCATTGAGGTAGTATGAATGAGGGGCCACCCTATTTTAAATGGAAGAAAAAAGATAATATTTACCTGATTCCAGACCGACCATAAAAACCTTTCCTTGTAAACATCTGTGCAATAGGGATCGGGCAATGGTGCTGGGTAACTTTCAGTGCCGGGGTGTCCAACTAATTTGGATGATAGGGCAAGAGCCTTCTGTGCTTGCACTAGATGTGGGTTAGGGTTGTTTGGGCATTTTTTCTCTCCCCTATCAGATCTCCCTTCATTATCCCTCTCTCTGGGAGATTGCTCAGTATAGACCCCAATATACTGTCTCTCAAAGAGCCACTAAACCTAAAAACAACCAATCTGTGCAATAATATCCTGTCATATTTCAGTTTCTCACTGTCAAGCTTAAGATATAGAATCGGTTTTTTGTATTGTTGCCAGTGTATAAATTGTCTGTAAACTTTAATATTGATTGTAATGAAAGTCATTATTTAAGGCATCTGGAATTTCATGAATTCCAGTTTTTTAAAAAACAGGCAAGGCATAGGTATGTTGCCTTGCCTCATCCCTAAAGATTTATCTCAAGATGCCATTGTTTTCATTTGCAACTGCACTTGTGAACTGTTCATGTTTGATTAAACACATTTGGATCACTGGCAGTCTGCCTGCAGCTCTGTGGTAAGATTTGTAAATTATTTTTTAACCCATTGCATTCTGGGTATTTTTTGTCATCTGCTGAAATTGTCGTCTGCATCAAAAATCAAGAATATTTTGACAATATTGGTCTAACTAACTCTTGTAGAAATGATGTCTAGGCAGCAAACAGTTTGGATCTCAGATCAGGCTCCAAGTTTGTGGGGCCTGATCTGAATTCATACTGTTTGCCCAGATACCCTAAAGAGGCTTCCCAAATGGAATACGTTTAAAACTATAACTACTGTGGATTCTGATGGTGCAAAGAATTTTTTTCATGAAAAAAATTTCATGTTGTATCAGAAATTATCTCCAACTATTGACTGTTTCAATTTTATGTTAATTGTAACAGTATTCTTCTATCTGGGGAGGATAGCAGTCATTATAGGGCAGGATCAGACACCGGCAATACGTGAGAATGGCTCCTGACCTGCTTTTACAAATGTAATTGTGTTGAGTCTGTTAACATTGCACTGCAGCTGATATTTCCTAAAAAAAAGTTCTTTCATTTGGAAAGCTGTTTTTGTTTTAAAGTTTAAAGATTAAAGAACGTTGTAATCTTATTTTGTAATCTAAACAATATTTTTGCCAAGAAAACAATACTTAATGAAGTGTGTGCCCTAATTATGAAACATAAACACCTTTTTTCTTTGTTATAAGGTCGTTTTTTTCCGTTTCAAAACAATCTCAAAGATCTAGATCCATCTTATATGATGGATCTAGCTCTTTAGGATTGTTTTGGAAGAGAAAAACCTATTTTATAGCTGAATTACACAAAACTAATTTACATTATTTGCAGTAATATTGGAAGGAAAAACTTGCATCTTCATAGATCAAAATTAGATGCGGTTTCAAAATTTTAGAGATTTTAAAAACTGCAGTCTTTAAGGAGTTTGTGGTCTACCATTAATGATAACTCTTGGTAATTAAGGACAATTTCCGTTTACTCTTCACTGAAACATACGTTGTGACCCCTCGTTAGAACTGTCTTGTCAAGACAGTTCTAATGAGGGGTCACAACCTATGTTTTTGAGAAGCATTAAGAATAAACATCCCATAATTACATCAAATACTCCTTACCGAGAGCTTGACTAGCTTCAAAAGCCGGTATACACTAATTTCCCACTTTCAAGTGTTTTTGTTGTTTCTAAGATTTATGATTGCTTTTAATAACTGGAGACACACAATTTCTTCTTCATCAAAAAATTGCAAAAATTTCACTATTAAAAGTTTACCACTGCTTATTTTACCAAATTGTCAAGGCTGAGATGGATCCTCATAGAAGAACTGACAATTTAAATCATGTTGGCAGAGAACCTTCCTTGGGTGACTGCAGAAAATCAAGGTTGGTGCAGGCTTCAGTCAACTTGTCCATTTCTGAGATTTGAACTGAATCTCCTTTCTCCTGTATATATATTCTGTTTGTGAAATCATGTTCACTTGTTCAGGATTATAGCTAAGGCAGCATAATTTCCAGCCCTGGTTCTCAACCCAAGCAAAACCTTTGCTCAGATGGCAAAAACAAGTCAGAGGTTGCATTAATTAGATGGATGGATGGATGGATGGATGGATGGATGGATTGCAACTTTACTTCCTTTTCAAAAGTATTTCAGTCATATCAGGACTATGGGAAGGTTATAATGAAAGGCTGTGTGCAATGGAACCCCGTTTTCAGTTAGAAGGATTTCCGCCAATAACATGCAGGCATCGGACCCGGACTGCTAGATCAGCAGGCCAGCCCTTAACTCACTGAGCTACAGGTTGCAAATAGAAAAGTGATGATAGGTGATAGGTAGATAGGTGAGCTGAGCTTTTTTTATTGCTTCTTTCTAGTTTTCTGTGGCATTTTTGTGTGAAGTTTCATGTAGTTCTTCCCATGTTCATGTCATAACTTTTTTTCTCATATCAGGATTTTAGGGTTTCTTTTGCATGTTGTCAGCATCATGCATGTTGCCAAACAGCTGTTCATTTACCTGCTCACCTGATTAACAACAGGGCTCCAGGTAAACCAAATTCTTTGATATTTTCTCGTTAATCAACAAATAATCAACAAAACATATGTTGTGGGGCTGCATCAGAACTGTCTCGCTGAGGCAGTTTCAGTGCTGTCCCACAACATGATATGTTTTTATAGAAAAAAATGTTAATAAAAAAGGAAATTAGCTCAATTTTCTTTCCAAATTTTTGGTTAATTTACAGCATTGGTACCATAAAGATTCTAAAAATTGGGACATCCAAAGTAATTACTATAATTATCCTAAAAATGGAACACTTTGGTTTTTCAGTGTACTAGTAATGGGTCCAAAAGATGCAGGTGGAATGGCAAGCAGTGTAGGCCCAGATCAGACTGCTCCTAGGAGCAGTCTGATCAGGGTCTGCACTGTTTGATCAGACCTGTCTGTCCAAATATTTATAATTTTTATGGCGGTTTTGGATTATGAATGGAACATATGCATAACCTTCAGCGGTACACTGTTAATGCCAGGCACTTAAAAGCAGAAGAGCAGGTGAAACAATTTTGTTCGGATTTGATGGATTAGCCTCCTTTAAAATGGTTCAAATGTTTTTTTGGAGGATTTTTCATTCCCAATACCTGTTAATGTTGAAGGTATAGTCTGTAAATTGGATACATGCATATGTCTTTGACAGGCAAAGGTCACCTTTACCTCAGCATATTTGTAACCTTGACCTACTTTACAGGCCCTCTTGTCTTTTTCAGGCATGTGGTCAACATAGTGTTTGGGTTCATTTGACTGACTGCGTGTGTTCACCTTGACTGATGTTAGCCATCTTAAAAATGAGCTTGAACTACTTAGTAGTAGTATTTCAATTCTCATATCGACGTTGCCCCCGCACCTCAGCGGAACGAATCCATAGCCTCAGTAACGGGGCGCCGAGCGTCAGTCCATCTTGAACTACTTTTCAGGCCCTCTTGTCTTTGTCAAGCATGGTCAAACTTAGCTAATTGGTTCACTTTACTTTACTTGACGTACCGTCTATAGTACCGTTGCAGCGTCCCATCAGTAAACATTAACCTTGACTTATTTTTCATGCACTGCTGACTACTATGTCAGGCTTGTGTAGGATCAGTCATTGGTGACTAGAAGCATGATACAGGTGCTTGTTTCACCTAAAATTGTTAAGTCATGCAGTGCCAAGTTTCAGCACTTGCTTAAGATGAAAGTTTGATTCTAGAGCAAAAACCCAAACTCTAGTGGCCATTATAGGAGCTGGTGGTGCAAGCCAGTATGCATTTGCGGAAAAAATCATTTGAACAGCAATGCTTGAAACAAGTATAGGAGCTGGTGGTGCAAGCCAGTATGCATTTGGGGAAAAAATCATTTGAACAGCTATGCTTGAAACAAGTATATATCCAGGTGAGTAGGATAGGCAATTTTTTCTTGGAAATTGCTCAAATTTCCACATCTTCCCACAGCAAATTTGCTTCAAAAGATAGTTTATGGTCAGTTATAAACTGAAAGATCAGATTATAATTGGCTTTGGCATTAAGAGGTTATGATTACAAATTAGAACATCAAAATTAGCCCCATTTATCTGCCAAACTAATGGGAAGATTTATGAGGGAGTTAAAAAAGATGATAAGAATGGAACCAATATGGCATCGTAACCATAGAAATTGGGACAAAAGTTTTAAAGCAAACAGTGCAGACCCTGATCAGACTGCTCCTTTTAAAGGAGCAGTCTGACCAGGGTCTGCACTGTTTGCCATTTTACAGCAGTTCTTTGGAAGTATATTAATTGCCAATTATTGAAAATCGACTTTTGAAATTTTGAGGTTGCATAATTATGGCAATTGGTGATGGTGTCCAAATATTTTGGGTAATTACGGTACAATGTTTTACCCTAGAATCTTCAATGGAGTTGTTGGAAGGAAGATTTTTGTGATAAGATGTCTGAAAGAGTGAATGAACTGCAAAGGATAGGGGAGGGTATCTTTGATCAGTTATCACTGACACCCTGTTAAATGTTGGGAGAACGACTTGTGAGCAGTCTAGATCCAAATCTGGGCCCATTTGTTCAAGACTAACAACATTTCAAACATTATATTGTATGCAAAAGTACTGCCCTTTTTTTCACGAAAAAATGTGAGGAGCTTTTGCAGAGCAAAGAAGATCTGCACACTTGATAGTATGTGTTCTAGAAGACTTAATGTATTCCTCGACTAATGTCAACCTTGTTATTTGAACAACCAGGCCCAGGCTACATCCCTGATTGGACAGATGTACCATAATACTGCAACTGACGCCAAACTAGAGTGAGTGAGTAAACAGGAGTGTAAACTCAGATTAACGTCCCACCAACATCAAAGTCATATGGAGCAGAAGAACATGATTTATTAAAAGTCCCAACCAAAAGACTGGAGGAATGGGGGATCAAAGATATGATCCCTAGATTGGTAGCCCAGTGGGTAAACCACTAGACCACTGCCACTCCTGACTCTAAACTGGACAAAAAAAAACTTTTAATTTCTCATCTGGCCTAGGATTAGCAGAAAACAAGAGACAGGCATTGCTTTTCTGAATGTGGCGCCATTAACAGTGGCAACACAGCTGTAAACTTTGTCGAGTTTCCTACCTATTGTCAGAAATCTGTTCCTTACTCAGACTAACTCTGTATAAAAACAGACCTCAATCTGAGTCCTAAGGGGCCTCAAATGAAGCATGTGCACACATCTTCAAAACTGAAGCATCATACTGTATGGCATGAAACACTGATGCGTTTATAAACTCAAAGTTTTATACAGTTTTATTAAATTTTTCTTGAATTACCTGACCTGATCTGAGTACACAACAATTATCAGCATTTCTTATCTATATACAACAGTTTAAGATAAGTCAATGAAGATGATATATGCCATATTTCAGCTTCTGTAATCCAAGAAAATATATGTGAACACCTGATCTTGATTGGAACATCCAGGTTGCACCAAAGAATTAAAGAAGATTTAGGTACACTATCCAAGAGAAGAGGCATAGTTTAAAAGAGGGAATGGAATGGGAAGAAGTGGAATGGAATGGAGTGATTGGGATTGTCTCAGGATGGCACTCTTACAGGAAAGACATTTCCCCTGAGGGAGCAACTTACCATCCAGGGCTGTGGAAGCATATTGTGGCTAGTTCATTCCATTCCACTCCCTGTTCCAAGTTTGGTGGTCCACTTCATTCCATTCCCTGTTTTAAACTCTGCCCCAACAGGGTCAACTTTCAATACCCATCAGGATACAATTAATGCAGTGTATTATTATAAGAAAATGTGCTCCATGCCAGTACAGTTGTAGCTGGCACGGAGCATATAAAAGACTGTTCTGAAAAATGGACTGGCATATGACTCATAACTGGCACTGAATATGAATGGGATGTTTCTGTACCACAGAAAAATAAATGTCATGGCATTTTGTTATGTATGGAGTGGAGTCTTGGAGTGGATTGGTGGGGTGGAATGATTGGAAAAAGAACTTCGGATGGACGGATGGCTTGCGATTTTACGACCTTTTCAACACTATTTCAGTCATATTAGGATGATTGAAGGATGATAATGAAAGGCTGTTTGCAATGGAATCCCATTTACGATTGAAAAGATTCCTGCCTCCAGTGGGTCTTGAACCCAGGACCGCTAGATCAGTAGGCCAGTGCTTATCCTATTGAGCTACACCTGGGCTCCTAGAACTTTGGAGTAGAGTGCCATCCAATACCGGTAGTTGGTTTGTTTACTTGTTAAGATTCTGTAACTTTTTTAAGAAATCTGCATTGTAGATGCGCAAATGATATTTTTCAGATGTAACAGTGTAAGGTTGTTTTAGAATTGGGTGGAGTGTCTTAGATTTCAAGAGTCAAAAGTTAGATGAATGATTGAGGTTGGTTGCAGCATTTCTTAAACTTTTTCCATGTTTCAGACTATTTGAGTCACATTGTGTCATTTTGAGCCAGTGAAAGGTGATCTGTGAGGACTGTTCAGTCACAAGATTTTCTTGAGGAAGATGAATTTTTCAGGCATCAATTTGACTATGACCAAGATCTAATCAATCATTTTCAGATATCAAATGTACTTAACCAATGCAACTTACCAAAAATTCGTACATCTCAAGATAAAACCATAACTAATGAAGGGAACATGCTCATTGATACATGTAAATCAAATAATTTGTTTATACTAAATGGTAGATGTGGGTCTGATAAAAATGTTGGTGCTATGACCTTTCGCAATCAGTCTATTATTGATTACTCAATTATTTCTTATCAAGCATTGCAATTTGTCAATATGTTCAAAATATTAGAACTTGATCCATTATTTTCTGATGGTCATTCACTGTTAGCAACTACTCTGTCTTTCTCTCAGATGCTAGTACCGACTATTACTGAGAAAAAACAGAATAGAAAAACAAAACCAAAGCTACCTGAAGATAAAAAATTATTGTTTGCCCAAAATATAGATCTTTTAAAAGTAAATGAACTACATAATGTCATTACTGATGCAAGCAATAGTCCAAATTCAGTTAACCTAGATAAAATAAATAATATATGCCATCACTTTTCAGAAATATTCAGCAAATCAGCCCAGTCATGCATAAACAACAATTTAAGGAGTCCTAGTCAAAAAGGATAATAAGGTTTGGTTTGGGAGACAGTGTGAAAAGGCACGGAAACAATACCACCATGCAAAATTGAAACATTCCAAACACTCTTCAGCTGTCACAAAAATTAATCTAAGCAAAGCAAGCAAAACATATAAGAAAAAAATGAATTATTTTATTAATAAGCACAATAAATCTACCCAAAATAAATTAAGAAACCTGAAAAATAAAAATCCAAAGGAATATTGGAAAATAATAAATAGTACTGATAACAAGAAAACTGACAGCAATATCAAACTTGATACTCTTTATACTTTTTTCAAAGACATGAATAAACAATCTGACGATGACAATGATTCCAGTGTCAATGATATACATATTTCCATTGATGATAATGATGAAATATTAAACTCACGAATAACAGACAATGAAATTCTAAAATGCATTAAATTATTGAAAAATAACAAAGCATGCGCAAATGATGAGATAATCAATGAATACATAAAGAGTACATCACATATTATGCTTCCATTATATACCTCTTTTTTCAATTTGATATTTGAAACAGGCACTTTGCCTGATTCATGGCTTGAAGGAATCATCAAACCAATTTATAAAAAGAAAGGGGACCCCCTACAACCAGAAAACTACCGCCCTATAACAATACTTAGTTGTTTTGGAAAGCTTTTTACTTCAGTATTGAATTTAAGACTGAATAAATTTTTAGATGAACAGGATATATTGGCAGAAAATCAGGCAGGTTTTAGGGCAGGATATTCAACTTCTGATCATATATTTGTACTCCATGCACTCATAGAAATATTGAAAGTTAAAAAGGTTAAACTCTTTTGTTCTTTCATAGACTTTAGTAAGGCATTTGATTCCGTTTGGAGAGTTGGTTTGTGGTCAAAGCTACTGAAGAATAATATCAATGGAAAGTTCTTTCGCATTGTGTTTAATATGTATCAGGGAATTAAATCTTGTATATCATTTAGTGGGAGTCAGTCAAGTTTCTTCCCTTGCCTAAGAGGGGTGAGGCAAGGGGAAAATTTGTCCCCAATCTTATTTGCTCTGTTCTTAAATGACTTAGAAGATTTCTTGCATACCAACACTTGCTCTGGTATAGACCTTGAATTTGTATCAGATACTGTATATATTTACTTGAGACTTTTTATTCTGTTATATGCTGATGACACAATTATTTTTGGTACAGATGAAACCGATTTTCAAAAGAATTTAGACGTATTTTATGACTATGCCAAAATGTGGAAACTTGATATCAATTATGATAAGACTAAAATTTTGGTCTTCGGCACACGCAATGATGACCGCTTTGATTTTAAAATTGGCAACAATAAAATTTCAATATGTAAAGAATTCAAATATCTGGGTGTAGTTTTTACCAAGAGTAGAAGTTTTAGTAAAGCCAAAAAACATAATTATGACCAAGCCAGAAAAGCTATGCATTTATTATATAAAAGAATTCGAAATCTTAATCTCCCACTTGACTTACAGTTACAGCTTTTTGAACATACTATTCTACCAATTGCACTGTATGGGTGTGAGATTTGGGCTTATGAAAATATTAGTATTATTGAAAAACTCCAATATGAGTTTCTTCGGTATATTACAAGTTCAAAGAAATCTACACCAGCATATATGTTACATGCTGAGCTTGGCTGCAAAGCTATTGATGTTAAAATTAAAACACGTTTGATTGGCTTTTGGCTGAATATTGTAAATGGCAAAGAAACTAAACTGTCAAAAATTCTGTATAATTTTCTTCTCAGTGAATATAACAATGGCATATATCAACATAAGTGGATACACTGTATAAAAGAAATCCTTATATCTGTAGGACGTACTGATCTTTTACATAAGGAAAGAATTGAAAACCCTAAACTGATTAAGATGCAGATCTAAAAAACTTTATCGGATCTATATATCCAAGAGTGGGATACAAAAGTTTCTTCATCCTCAAAGGGAAAAACATATAGCCTTTTTAAGAATGATATCAGTTTTGAGAATTATTTGATCAAATTAAATAAAAAACACCGTTCTACTTTGCTTAAGTTCAGATTGAGTAACCATAGGCTTCCAGTTGAAACTGGTCGCCAGGAAAATATCCCATTAGAGGACAGAAAATGCAATTTATGTGATAAAAATGATATTGGTGAAGAATTTCATTATCTTTTTGTATGTACTCATTTTAATTCAGATAGAAAGCAATTTTTAAAACCATATTTCTATAAAAGACCCAATGTAATTAAATTTAAGGAACTGTTATCTACTGAAAATGTTAAACTTCTCATCAAATTGTCCAATTTTGTAGAAATTATAATGAAGAAGTTTTCAAGTGCTAATTAAGTTTTTTTTTTTTTTTTTTATCTATATATGTCATGCTTGAATATGTCTATTTTTACATGCTATATGTTTGTATATTTGTATGTGCATGCTCTTATGCCACCTGCGAGTGGCCTGAGTTTTATATGCAATAAAGTTCTGTTCTGTTCTGTTCTGTTCAGTCACAATTTTAACCCTGGACCCTTATGTCGCCCCTCATTAAAACTGAGCTTCATTTAGCTTATTCTAGGGAGGGGTTGCAATATATGTCAGATTTAATGGCAAAGTAAATAAAGATGTCCAAGAATGCACTTTAATAGTTGGGAGCCCCTGCTCATCAGCCAGCCAAAGTTAGCTCGTTATGACCGCTTGTATAGGCACATGGATTATGGGTATTATCCTTTTTTGGATAAACATGGCAGACAACACTTTAAGGTGGAGCTGTCGAACTTGCGAACTTACAGAAATTTCAAATTTCCCAGCTTAACCCTATGAAAAAATGTGACAGGTTGATGCTTAAAGTTCGGATTGTTTGAGACAATGAGCAATAAAAGATTTCAAAGAGAAAGCCTCATTCGAAATTTTGGGTAAAATCCCTGACCTACTTCTGTAGTTTTTTTCAAAGCAAAATTTACAAATTTAAAACAAAAATAAGTTAGTAAAAACATAATATTTTGATGAGATTTTAGGCAAATGACATCTGGTGTGCTTGTTTTCTATACTTGACATTTTCAAAACCTGTTCCAGTGACATTAGGACTACAATTGCTGATTGTTATCATTTTTGTCGCTTTCAAAAAAGTCCTATCACATTTTTTATCTCTAACTTTGTTCTTGATATGATTTTGACATGTTAGCTGATAGTTTAGTTGTTAAAGATGAATAATTGCATGTAGACGTAAACTTTTAAAATGACTTGAAAGCGGGGTAGTTTTTGTAAAGTTGGTGTTTTTGAACAATTAATGTCGCAACACCCTTTTTAGGTTATTATAAAGACGAGTCGATGTCACAGTAATTGTATGACCTTTCAAATTTTTTTTTCCTAGAAATTGTTCATTTATTGGATTAATTTGGTGGCAATATACTAATTGGGATGATTTATGAGATGGTTTATTAAATGATAAAATAATGTCAAAATTATCCTCCCCTGAACTTTAGCAGCTATTACCATAAAACGCTAAATATGGTGACAAAATGCCTCAGCAAACAGTGTAGACCCAAATCAGACTGCTCAAATGAGCAGTCTGATCTGATTTTACACTGTTTGCCAGCAGATATACAAAACCTGGTACAGAGCAAATATGGTAAATGGACTTGTATGACTTCCAAGACAAAAGATGAGATATTAATTGTGGTGACAAATGAATATTTGGAGTAAAGATGGTATAAATAGAAGGATAATGAGTGGCAACGCAGGCACTAAATATCTAGGCTCACTGCTGTCCTTATTGCTCTGGGGGTGGGGGTGGGGGTCCAGGCTGGGGTGGGGAGGGGGTGGGGGGAAGGAATGGGATAGAAATGAGTGAGTGAGTAATACAGGTTTTATGGCACATCAGCACAAAAAGGCCATTTCACATTGAAGGGATAGAAATGAGTGAACAGTTTGGAGTTGCATAGGAGCTACAGTAGGGATTAAGTGCTGACTTGCTTAAAGCTAGCTGTCAGGGTTGGAATCCCGTTGGAAACCAAATTCTTTTCAGCCATAAATAGGGGCTGTCATTATCACCCTTCCATCGGCTTGATGCAACTGTTGAAAGGGCTGTAAAAACAAAAAAATATAGCAAACAGAGTATAGAGACTCGGATTAGACTGTGGCTCCTTGTGCTGTCTGATGAGGGTGATGCGCTGCTTGCTAGCAGATTTGATTTGCAGACTTTCCATGAAATGGTAACTTGTATTTAGTTTAAAGATGGAAGAGTGTCACAAAACTATTGAGGTGTCTGAATGTATGTATGAAAAATATGGTGGTTAATTAAGGTGAATGGGTTAACTTTCAGGGGAAGCAATTCTGCTGCATAAGTTCTTTCATTTTTGCCCAGTGTCTTAACAATGGGAGTCAACTCTTTGAGGAGCAAATTCTTTCCTTTAGGAGTAGACCTCGTTTTGTAAAGACATTGTCATCCAGGGAAGCAAACGGGAAGTCAAAAGAGTTGTCTCCCTTTGAAAAAATGGTGGGAAAAATATGAAGGTGTAACCGTACACCTTATTAGCTAAATTAAGCCTATAAGATCCACCAATTAAATGTAAAGAAGAAGAAAAAAGATAGGTTATGACAGGAAAGGACCACCATCATATCAAAAGTCATGAATGAAATCTGGAGGAAACCAATTAAGGCCCCTGGGGAGCTACTGATGGCCCCTAGTCCTTGATCTACCATTTAGGGATATCAAACTGCAGAAATGGACACAAAATGATCCTGAGACTTCAGATCATTTCAAGCCCACTTAAAAGGGGCCACTCCCTTAATCAATTGACCAGGCCTTTGATGTGATGGTTTTGCAGATTAATTTGAATGGGTCCCATAGATGCTTGTGAATACATTGTAAATAGTCAAAAGTATCTTATTTGCTGTAGGTATCACACCCACTCTGAATTAATTTAAGAGCCCTTTCATGCTAAAAGAGGCTAAATGTAGACACAAACCAGTCTGAACCATGTATTTTGCCTATATATAGATTGCTCAGGGTCCATACTTGATGTGTGCAGGCAGCAAAGGCTCTGACATGATCAGACTGCACAGGTTTGCAGGCTTGTATGAGCCATTGCTTTTCTCATATGCAATAAGTGTCCTGCTTTGTATGTTGCAGCTCATCCCTAATTATTGGGGCAGGGAGACATCCCAGTGCAAACAGTGTAGAGCCTGATCAGACTGCTCCTTTGTAAATGAGCAGGTTGATTAGGGTCTACACTGTTTGTCATCTGTCAGCATCAAGGGAGACTAAAATCAAGTGTTCCAAATTTTAGGATAGCTGCATAAACAGTTAAACTGTTCTAATGTTTTGGGAATATGTACTGATAGTATTTTAATCCAAACAAATCTTTAACTAATTCTTTCTATTGATGGACCAGTGGCTAATGAGTGATTTATGACCCATAAAGATTGAGAGACAGAAAGAAAGGTTCAGTCTGAGGCCAAACGGACTAAACTTTGAAAAATATAAATAATTGCACAATGCAACCAACAGCCCCCTTCTGCCATACTACCCACCCTCTACCTAACATGATTAGATGTTTTATCGTTATGGTAGATTCAAGTATTTATGCAACTGAGACCTGAGCCACTTGGAGAATTGAAACAGAAGAAAATGGAATAAAAGACTGACAAAAAGACAGACAGACATACATGCAAGAAAGGTCAAACCCATTTTGAGGGGGCACCCAAGGGAACCAGAAAAAATGGCTGCCTAAGACAGATTACGCCTTTATACAGGTTCATTTGAACTGCACTCTGGTCCGATGGACCCTGAAAAGGTGACTGCTAAAGGCAGGTGACCCCTTAATAGAGGTGACCACATAAGCAGGTTTGACTGTATTTTGAAAAAATCTGAGCAAAACCCACACAAGCTTTGTATACAGTACTGGCATAAAAAACTTGGTTGCTATTAAAACAGAAATGGCTACTTTTGTGGGGGGAAAATCAAAAGGTTAGAAGGGTTTCAGCCACTTTGAGTTACAATACAGCCAGGCACTAATGATCTGGTTTTTACCACAAAATCTAAACATATACCACAGCTGAGGGGCATTTACCATGTAATGGTGCCTGACACTGTAGAACTTCACCTGAGTTTGTTCTCTGCAATGTCTGATGAAGTTTTGCACTGTTTTAATTTGGAGAAGTTTGGGTTAGCATCTGAGCGTTGGTATTTCTGTTGCTGCAGACGTCAAATAACCCACAGGGTTATTTGACGTCTGCTGCAATAGAAATACCCTTTTCTCCCGATCTGGCTCACACTATGTCAGCAACAGGAGTGCTTGTTTATAAACCAGCAGCAGGCATGTGCTTCATTCATAAAACTAGATCAGTGGCAGAAAGTCAGAGGTCAACTACTGTATAGTACCTGAGCATAGACTTGCTGCATCACGGGGGTAATACCAATGCTTCTACCTATGCTGTCGACCGAGACGGTACTGCGTATTTGGCTGTCGACCGAGAATTACGGCTTTCGACCGAGCAGTACTGCTGTCGATAGAGGGATAACACGCGAATGGAAGTTTCTTCAATGAAATCCTAAGGTATTTTTCAATATTTTTTCTGTCAGACTTTGTTGTAAGATATTTTCCTTTTCTGCGAAAAGTCTTGGTGAGCGATTGTGTCGCTTGTTTTCATATGAAGCGGTGTCAAACCCAAAAAAGTAAAAAATAGGCACAATATGCAAAAAGTGTGTTATTTAGCCTATCTCGTTGCTAATCAACCATTGAAACACGTGGGAAGTATCATTCCAAAGGTTAAACGTTTGAAGTTTGCAACGAAATGCACGTTGGAAAGATGTTCCGGGAGAGTTTTGTTTTCAGTGATACTGCTGTCGATGAGGTAATATTGTGTCTGATACTGCAGTCGATGTAACTTGGTACGGATGTCGACGATTCAAGAGGATTGCAGTGCATTTATAAAGCGGAACAAAACTTTATTTCCGTACAGTATAGGACCATTCGTCGAAATTAGCAGAGTCGCACCGTGACAAAACCAACAATGTGACATTTGCACCCAGCGAAGACCCAGATCCGCCTGGGCATTCGTCCAGTTTTATCAGAGTATTATCTGCCCGCAAGCAAGGGCGTAGGTCCTTAGCTATACACTTAGCACACAGCAAAGACTCTGATCAGACTGGGCAAATGTCCGGGCTGATCTAGGACTTCGCTGGGCGCAAATGTCACATTATCGGCTTTGTGACTGTGTAGGTCATTATTTTATTAATAAGTACATGAAGATTTGTGAGTAAAAATGGTCAAGGTCATTATTTGACCTTTGACCCAGGTGTCTCATATTTCGACAATTTAAACTGTAGTGTTAATGAGTACATAAAGATTTGTGAGTACAAAAGGTCAAGGTCATTCTTCGACCTTTTACACAGGACTCTCATATTTTGACAATTTAAAACATCTCCTGAAAAGCCACTGGGCCAATTGTCACCATGTTTCATATAGAGCCTTGAGAAGTTGAGGGAACAAAAATGTGTTCAGCGCGTCCAGATCACATGACCAACATTGCCACCATAAGGTAAAAACCTTTAAAAGTCTTCTTCTCCTGAACCAATTGACCAATGTCCTTGAACTTTGGTATGAAGCGTTGGGTACTCGAGTAAAACAAAGATTGTTCAAATGATGACCTTGAGTTGACCTTGACCTTTTTTACTCCCAAGATCAAATATAAGAATATGCTAGAACAATAGATTTAATGGAAAGTTTTGAAGATTTTGGTCCAAGATTGTTCGGTCCATCTTTCATGTAAGACCATCGGGAAAAGAGGGTTGGTGGGTGGGCCAATGTACAGATAGATCTACTACAAAATTAAAAATAGTGCTCCTTTATAAGCACTGCTTCGAAAGACACTTTCAGTAGCGCGGCGGCAATAGGGCTACTTCACAAGACAGCTTCTGATAGTAGCGCAGCAGCAATAGCATAACTTCAGAAGACAGCCCCTGATACAATCGCAGCGGCAATAGCGCTTCTTCAAAAGACTTCCCCTTTTAGTAGCGCAGCGGCAATAGCGCTACTTCAGAAGACATTCCCTTACAGTAGCGCAGCGGCATTTGCGCTACTTCAAAAGACATTCCCTTATAGTAGCGCAGCGGCAATAGCGCTACTTCAGAAGACATTCCCTCATAGTAGCGCAGCGGCATTAGCGCTACTACAGGAGACAGCCCCTTTTAGTAGCACAGCGGCAATATCGCTATTTCAAAAGACTTCCCCTTTTAGTAGCGCAGCGGCAATAGCGCTACTTCATAAGACATCCCCTTATAGTAGCGCAGCGGCAATAGCGCTACTTCAGAAGCCATTCCCTTATAGTAGCGCTGCGGCTTTAGCGCTACTACAGAAGACAGCCCCTTTTAGTTGCGCAGCGGCAATAGCGCTATTTCAGAAGACTTCTCCTTATAGTAGAGCAGCGGCAATAGCGCTACTGCAGGAGACAGCCCCTTTTAGTTGCGCAGCGGAACTAGCGCTAGTACAGAAGACATCACCTTCAATAAAGCAGTTGAACTGTGCAACTTTAGAAGTCGGCACCTTTCAGTAGCTCAGCATTTTATTCATCCCTGAGTCTTCAGTCATAACTCAGTTGCCAAAATTTAAAATTTATGTTATTTTTATGGTAATACTTTAGACTCTTTTGATCAGAAATGATCAGACCTACTCCCTACAGGGTCAGTGCAATCAGGTGGAAACAAGTAGATCCTGGGAACTGGGAAGGGTCACAAGCAGTGCCCAGGTTGAGCTGAACCAAGCATATTGTCACCTTAAAAAATGGCCTGAGAATGTCACAACAATGCTTATTCAGTGTTACTGCACCTTAATTTCTGGAAGCAATGAATCCAAATCTTCCTGACACATGACAACCATTTACAACAAGATCCTTATGCAAGGGCATGAAGGGCCCGGGATCGCAGGGCCAAAGGCCCCTCTGTCAAGGCTATCTTGGCGGTGCTGTTCATTACTGAGCCATCTTGGCGGTGGCCCTTTACTATCAAGCCTGATCGAATCAGCTCTTTACTGATGACACCGGACACTAGGCAAGCATCACGGCCGAAGGCCGCTGGGACAAAACTCCCTACAGGGTCAGTGTACTAGATGAAGTCAAGCTGATCCTGGGAACTGGTAAGGGTCACAAACAATGCCCAGGTTGAGCTGCTGTACTAAAGGGCAAAGTCCTCTTAAGTGGCACCAATGCCACTGCGCCACTGTAGGGGGGAATCTTTTTAAAGGGCGCTAATGCCGCTGCGCTACTAGAGGATGAAGTCTCCTGAAGTGGCGCTAATGCCGCGGCGCTGCTACTAGGGGAAGTCTTTTCAAGTAGCGCTAATGCCGCTGCGCTACTACAGGTTGAAGTCTCCTGAAGTGGCGCTAATGCCGCTGTGCTACTAGAGGGTGAAGTCTCCTGAAGTGGCGCTGATGCCGCTGCGCTACTTCAGGGAGAAGTCTTCTTAAGTGGGGCTAATGCCGCTGCGCTACTAGAGGGTGAAGTCTCCTGAAGTGGCGCTAATGCCGCTGCGCTACAACAGGGGGGGGGGGGGGTAGTCTTCTTAAGTGGCGCTAATGCCGCTGCGCTATTACAGGGGGAAGTCTTCTTAAAGTGCGCTAATGCCGCTGCGCTACTGGAGGGTGAAGTCTTCCTAAGTGGCGCTCAGGCCGCTGCGCAACTAGAATGTGAAGGTCCGGCCACATACTTTCGTTTCTCCTTCCGCTGATTCAAGAAGGGCAGTTGTCAGTTACTGGCGAAAGTATGTCCACTTTGTATTGGTTAACCGCTTAGGAGGTCTTAGCCTGCCCAGGAATAGTGTGATTAGGGTAACTGACCGTCCCGACATGACCATAGCTGTGTACCGTGGACGTAAAACAATAAAACAACAACTCTCATATTTTGACAGTGTAAAACTGCCAGGTCTGTTCAAATGATGACCCTAGTTTGACCTTTTTACTCAGGTGAGCGATTCAGGGCCTCGCGGCCCTCTTGTTACTATTATGTTAGGTGTAAATCTGGGGTTACGTTCCCGTGATGGTTAGTAGTTTTCGAAGTTCTTCTTAATATGTAACCAAGGAAGAGAAAATGGAAAGAATAGTGCTTTTGTTTACCTTGATAATTGAAAAATAGCCAATTCCGAGTTACTGTTGTTTGGTGGTGTGGGAGTAGGTGGGGAGGGGTTGCCTTTTTTTTAGTCTACTACGTCTAGTCAGTGATTACAAGTTTAAACTTGAAAGCAGATCTGGGCAAGGACTGCATTTTTTTAATTTTATAGTTGATTATAGAAAGTGTTTAGTTTTTAAATCAGTCGATGACTGCATTTTTTCAAACTTAAGTGTTGCAAAAATGGACGTTTGTCACAAGAAGATAATTGTTCAAGGTTGGTTCGATTCTACCAGGTCGCATGCCGTCAATGGAAACTCATTCTGGCATGTTTTCACAAAACGGATTTAGATGATCATCAATATTTGTGAACGCTCCATTCTTCCAAAAAAATGCACGTTTATTACGCATGTGATGATAATAAATTCTGCTGAAAGTCATCTTGAACAGGCTTAAACCACAAGCCGAAGAGAAAATCGCTGAAGAACAGGCTGGGTTCCGAGCCGGAAGGAGCACCACGGAACAGATCTTCAACCTTAGAATCCTGTGTGAAAAGTATCTCATACATCAGCAGAATCGGTACCATGTCTTCATTAATTTCAAAAAAGCCTTTGGACAGGGTATGGCATGCAGCCTTATGGGCCACCATGCGGAAGTACAATATCAGTGCAAATCTAGTTCGCACCATTGAGCAGCTATACGACATTGCTGCAAGTGCAGTCCTGATGGACGGCAGCACAGGAGAATGGTTAAGAACAACAGTTGGAGAAAGACAAGGATGTCTTCTGTCACCCACCTAGACTGATATTCAGTCTCATATTCAGCAATATGCCTCTCTGATCCCGTTTTAAGGGCAGCCAATCTATAGCTGGAGCTTGATAAAGATTGAAAATATTCAGAAAAGTAAAATTTGCTCTAAGTAAGAGGCTTGTATAAGTCTATCACCCACCCTCTTCAACATTTTTCTCGAACGGATCATGTCTGATGATCTGGAAGAACATGGCGGAAAGGTTAGCGTAGGCGGCAGAAACATTACCAATCTGCGGTTTGCCGATGACATAGACGCTCTAGCTGAGGAAAAGCAGGAATTAGAAGCCCTAGTTGAAAGTCTCGACAAAACCTGCACAAGATATAAGATGGAGATCAGTGCTGAGAAGACCAAAATGGTAACAAATAGTGCAGATGGCATTCAGAGGGAGATCAAGGTAAAAGGGCAGAAGCTGGGTACTGTAACAATCTTCAAATACCTTGGAGCAATTGTCTCAGATGATGGCTCAAAACAGGAGGTTCTCTCAAGGACTGCACAAGCCACTTCAGCTCTTACCAAGCTGAAACCAATTTGGATAGATAACATCACATGTCTTGGCTCCCTTGTCATTCCCATATTTCTGTATGGCTGTGAATCGTGGACCTTGACAGCAGAGTATGAGAAATGAACGCAGGCCATTGAGATCAGTCGCTACCGAATGTTACTAAACATTTCGTACAAGGACCATATAACCAATGAGGAGGTTCGCAGGAAGATCCAAGCAGCTATTGGAGAATATGATGAACTCCTGACGCTGGTCAAGAAACAAAAACTAAGGTTGTTTGGCCACGTCTCAAGGTCTTCCGGTTTAGCAAAGACGATTCTAAAGGGCACAATGAAAGGAATATGAAGAAGAGGTAGACAGAAGAAGAGGTGGGAAGACATTACTAAAGAATGGACAGGGATAGATTTTGCCAGCTCAACTAGGGCAGCTGAAGACAGGACAAGGTGGTAAGGGATTGTTTCGAAATCATCCGTGGTGCCCCAACGACCTAGTAAGGTTATGGGATAGAATAGAATAGAATAGATGATAATAAATTCGGAACGTTTGCCAGCAAACAAAAGCATATCCATACATGACAAACCTGCTTTTCGCATATTGTAATACGGAGGTACAGATCAGCCTGTGCATGCGCATCCGCGCAGTCAGGACAGCATCGTTGTTCAAGCCTCGATAGTAGCCTACAATCATGGGATTGAAGGATAACGAAACTTTTGAAAAGTTTCTTAACGAAACTTTTGAAAAGTTTCATAGCGAAACTTTTGTAAAGTTTCATAACGAAACTTTTGAAAAGGTTCGTCATCCTTCATATCAGATTTCAAGCCTCCAGCTAGGCGGTCGGTGGATATGGTGCTACTGGACACAGATTTGTGAGAAGTCCGTTTATGTTCCATGTGATTTTACATCACACTTGATTGAGAAAACTAAAAAAAATAACATCAGTTGTCTTTGTTAAATTGATAATATCTCATCAGAGAGAGAGAGAGAGAGAGAGAGAGAGAGAGAGAGAGAGAGAGAGAGACGGAGAGAGAGAGAATAAGAAAGAGAAAGAGAGAGAGATCGTATGCAGTTGAGCCAACCGGGCAAAATGAAACGATCCTACGAGTAGATATGACCAGAAGGATCTGGGCAAGCCGTGTAGAATCATATCAGATCTTCTTCAAACGAAAGTATTCGAGCCGCTGCAGGACAAAAAAAGCAAATTGGTGTTGGGCCAAATAACGACTTAGATCAGATTCGTCCAGATTGATCAGAGTGTTCATTGCGCTCGATGGATTGATTTGATCTAAACTTCCTTCATGCTGTCTCCGAAGAATCTAATCATACTGGGCTGATGACCAAGCTGATCTGAGTCTTCGCTGTGCGAAACATAAAATACGTTGCAAACACTACATGTTATTTGCTAAATGTAAAATGGAATGCTCAGAGAGTGCTGCAATCAAATGACGTAGCCTATCACAGGCATCAAGAAGAAAAGAAAACCCCTCCGAACAAAATCCACAAAATAACAATAATCAATATCACAACAATTAGCTATTTCTTCCCCAGCCGAGGTTGTAAATCTGCTAAAGTTTACATTTAAACGTGATAACAACAGCTTCGGCAATACAAAATACGATATAAATCACCTAGTCCAAGTGATATTAAGTACGTATTACACCAGAACCGTCGCCTAGGAACGCCTTTAAACGCTTACTTTTATTTTCATTACTCCTGTGCTTCATATATACAAAGGGACTGTATTGTGCGGCTTGTTCTTAAACTATAGTCTGTTGAGTGACTTTCTGTTCAGACTCAACCAAAATATCCCATAAAATGCGCTGGTTTTGACTTAAATCTACAACATGCCGTCTCCAATCACTATCGACAGCCGTACCGTGCAAATATTTTTACAGTCGACATCCGTATCATTGGTCATCGACAGCCGTATTGTAACTTATTTAAATCGTTCATAACATCTAGCAGAAACAATAAATGAGGCTAATGATATTAGTTCGCCAGAGCTCCTTTGCAAAGCAAACTGTCCAGGCAGTTTTATTTGTCTCTGACAGTTGTAAATGCTGAAATTTTGCAAATAAACGAAGAAAATGGAAGTTTCTGATACCAAGTACATTTTCGTAAAGATCTTTGTGTCACAACGCTTACCAAGAGATCAGATATAAAGTTCAACACCTCTTTGACGATCGGCGGTGATTAAAATGTTTCTTTTTTCATTTTTCGAAGCTCAGAAGGCACCCGAACTTGGATACTAACACCATCGACAGCCGTACTGCTCGGTCGAAAGCCGTAATTCTCGGTCGACAGCCAAATACGCAGTACCGGCTCGGTCGACAGCATAGGTAGAAGCATTGGTATTACCCCCGTGTGCATAGCCATGGCTCACCTGCATAAGCTGGTTTCCTTGTAATTTTCTAAGAGCTTGCTGACCCCTCCCCACCCATGCCCACCCACGCCTACCACCTCCCCACTAAAAAAATGGTGAAAAAAAACAACAACATTTAGATACACTTTCACAAACATACAGTTTGTACAGATATTTTTTTTCTTGCATGTATTTCATTTCAAGGGGATTACAAAAGTAAGATAATTTTGAAAATGCAATCTAATCCTTGACTTATCAAAAGTCCCAGATGATACTGCAATATACCTGTAGAAGGCCATTAACCCATTTATATGCCCTCATTAGAACCATCTTGTCAAGACTGCTCTATTATAGAGGCTGGGGGTTTGGGGTGGAGGAGGGGGTGGGGGGGGGGGGGGGGGGGGGGGGGGGGGGCAAATTAACTGATGATTATTGTGGAATTGTCTTTAAACTCCCGCTCCAAATTCAGCTGTAGGTTTTCTCTGAAAAAATATATTATGCAAAAAAAAAATCACCTCCAACTATCTGTATTAATGTAGCAAAAATAAAACATAAAAACACTATCTATAGTGTCAGGTTTTTATGTTTGCTTTTTTCTTTTCATGCAAACTTCAGCCATTGATAGTAAAACTTTTTTTCTTCATACCTAGAACACAGGTGCAAGTGTGCTTTATTTCCGTGTTTTGATAAAAGTATGAAAGTCGGTTTGTAAAAGTTTAACATTCTAAATGTGGTAACATAATACCTAGCTATTCTAACATTTGTGGTTATGTCTCTGTGATTCATGTTCCATATATAGAAGCAGACATGCCGTTTTTATAGCTACCAGTTGTAGAGCATGTAAGGCAAGATTTGACAAGATAAACTGATCAAAAAAAGAAATGCCACATTTCAATTATTCTAAATTTTCTAAAATTATTTCAAATGCTCATTATCAAAGAACATTGGATGTTGATCAATGTTGTATCAATGTTGTATCAACATTGACTTATATATCACATTGTTTCATTAGTGTGACACTGATGAAGCAATGTGGTATGTATGTCAATGCATTGTTCCACACTCTAACACTCTTTGCATGATAACTTTAACCCATTGCATTCTGGGTATTTTTGGTTGTGTCTGCATCAAAATTCAAGAATATTTTGACAATATTGGTCTAACTAACTCTTGTAGAAATGATGTCTAGGCAGCAAACAGTTTGGATCTCAGATCAGGCCCCACATTTGTGGGGCCTGATCTTGATCCAAACTGTTTGCCCAGATGGGGTATCCCGAATGGAATGGGTTAAAATGATTTGAATGTGCTGCATATTTTTTTTGAAAAGTATATCAGCCAGTCTTTCATCATAGGTACAAGGAAGATAGATGTTCTGTGAATGATCAACAGTTACTTAGAAAAGTGTAATACAAATCAGGACACCTAGAAATTAATTACCGTAATTGTCCTAAAAATGGAACAGTTTGCTTTTACAATGAACTGTAATGCTTACAAAAGAAGCAGATGGGATGGCAAACATTGTAGACCCTGATTAGACTGCTCCTGATCTGGGTCTGCAATGTGCTCGGGCCTATCTGTCCCAATATTTAGAGATGGATGGATGGATGGATGACTTGTGATTTACCTCCTTTTCAACAGTATTTCAGTCATATCAGGATGATAGGAGGGTGATAATGAAAGGCTGTGTGCAATGGAACCTTGTATACGGTAAGAAAGATTCTCACTTCAAGCTGGGCTTGAACCTGGGTCTGCTAGATCAGTAGACCAGCACTTAACCCACTGAGCTACCAGGGCTCCTCCCAATATTTGGGGAGAAGTGGCCATAGTGTAGTGGATAAGGTGCAAGAATACCAAACCAGGGGTCGCAGGTTGGATCCCCAGCTTCTTTGGTCTTTCGGATGTGACGTTAAACTGAGGTCTACCCATATGTTGGTGAGATGTTAAACCCAAGTTCACTCACTCACCCAATATTTAGAAGTACGGTGTATGATCTAACTGTTCAGACAGTTGCAGCGAGTGTCAGTGAGACCTGGTATTACTGATATTGTTGATGAGCTGTACAGAACCCTATTAATCCTAGAGTCTTCCTTATGGTATTAACCATTATCTGGCTGACATGATTGATTGATTGATTGATTTATTGCTTAACGTCCACGGTAAACATCTATGGTCATGTCGGGACGGTCTGGCTGACATGAAAATTCTGATTTATTAGTGTTGTCATTTGATGAATTGTTAACATGCGTTTTTTAATTTGCTCAAAATCCTCCTCTGCTTACTCATGCAAAACGATAATAACGAGCTTAGTTCACTATTATTTTTATTGCCTGTTTGCTGCCGGCCACATAGCGCAGTCGATAGGGGATCTGACTTATAAGCCAGAGGTCCTGGGTTTGATACCCGGTCCGGCCACTAACTTTCATTTCTCCTTTCGCTGATTCAAGAAGGGCAGTTAATGTCAGTTACTGGTGAAAGCAAGTGCACTTGGTACTGATTAACTGCTGAGGAGGTCTAGGGCTGCCCAGGAATAGCTTAACTGACCGTCCTGACATGACCATAGCTGTTTACCGTGAACGTTAAACAATAACACAATAGCCTGTTCGCTGCTGTATTCCTCAGGGGCTAAGGCTGTAACTGTTAGTCACAGGTTCTGAGTTCAGATCTTGCTTGAAATTATTTCTTTGCCATCTTCTCTGTTGGGTCAGAATAACTGAAATACTGTTAAAAAGGCCTGAAAAGCCCAAATTCAACCAGCCATGTAGCTCATTGGACAGGAGCTGTGGAGCGCATTATCAAGGAGTAGTTGTTGGTTTGGCACATGTTTGATCAATTTTTTCAGTCCAGTAGACCAAGAAATCTGGCCCCAAGGTTATAAAACTTTTTTCATGCTCAACTCAGCTGAGCATTAAATTTTACCTGCTAATATATGAGGGTCTCAATGAGGTTTACTGATTAGCGAATTTTGGCCCTAAAAATTACTGATTAGCGAAATTTGAGAGCAAATTTTACCGGTTAGCGGCGTCGCCTATGCTTAGTGATTAACGAAATCGGCCTAAAAATATACCGATTAGCGAAAATTGAGAGAAAAAATTACCGGTTAGCGGCGTCACGTGAGTTTAGCGGTTACCGGAATCGCCGAAAAATCGTTATTAGTCCACTTCAGTTTAATGTTATATAATGAAGATTCAATTAAATGAAGTTAATGATCGTAACTTCTAATAAAAGTTGTGTGCTTTCCCAGTAAGTATGTCTGTATAAACGTGCAAGCAAAGTATGCATCAGTGGCATGAGGTAGAGAATATGGTTGCGGTATGTGATTTTACTGATTTGGCCAAAAATTTACTGATTACAGATTTTTGCCCTTAAATTTTACTGATTACTGATTTTTGGGCTAAAATTTTACTGACTACTGATTTCAGAGGTACCCCATTGAGGCCCTCATATATAGCAAATTACTGATAAGTATAGCTGTTTTCTTGCTCAGTTGAGCTGAGTATGAAATTTTCTAAGCTTATGAATATGAAAATGCCAACATTAGTTGGCATTTTCATATTTATCAGCAGAGAAAATTTCATGCTCAGCTGAGTTGAGCACGAAAAAAGTTTTATAACCTCCGGGCCTGTACCCAGTGTACCCTGAGCTGGTAAAGGTAGTATCAGGGTGGTGGTTAGTGATAGCAGTATTGCTGATCATCGGCGATGACTTCTGCTGTATCAGACTGACAAAACTGTACATTACATGTGTGCCAACCTTACCTGTTATTGTTTGCACTCAGGGACTGTATGTGGCCTCGCTAAACAAGCACAACTTGAGAACAAGTGGACAAAGATATTATGTCCGGGACACGTGGACATGTCAGAATGGACATATCAGTATTATGTGGACCCTCTTTACATCGATGCCATTTGTTCCCAAACCTTTTGATGTTAAACTGAATTTGCTAGAAAGTGTTTTCTGAACAATACAGCCATTTCGTGCATATCAAAATGACGTTGTAAAGAATTTTGCTGTTTTAATGAATGCCGTTATAAGCATCCATACACACTCTGATCTGAGCCTCTGTTACATATATTTGCATTTGGGCTAAAAAAAACCCTAATTGCATGTAATGTAAGCATATAAACGGGTGATAGAATTTCTGTCTTACTATAAAAGGATCAGCTTTTAAAATAAAACTGTTGAAAAGAAGTAGCATATGATACCCTTATTCAGGACATCTAAAAAATTGCTGATTAACAGCATCTTGTGAGAGCTTTGTCAGGTGAAATTAAATATTCTGCATCTGTCTCAGGGGAATACCACAGGGTATAATCGATTCCGCCAATTTTCGCTTCCTGCAGAGACTGTCCGTCATATTTGGCTTCAGGGGAGACTGTCCACGAACTCTTGCTTCCTGCAGGGACTACTGTCCTCGAAAAATGGCTTCCTGCCAAGACTGTCCGCGTGACTCTGCTTCCTGCCGAGAGCCTCGGCAGGAAGCAGAATGATGCGGACAGTCTCTGCAGGAAGCCATTTATTATGTACAGAAGTCTCGGCAGGAAGCAAGAGATCGTGGACAGTCTCGGCTGAAGCCAATTATGATGTACAGTCTCTGCAGGAAGCGAAAATTGGCGGAATCGATTATACCCTGTGAATACCCTGTTCCTAAGCTATTTGTAAGTTCAACCCGTTGCATTCTGGGTATTTGTTGTTGTCTGCTGAAATTGTCGTCTGCATCAAAAATCAAGAATATTTTGACAATATTGGATATATAACTCTTGTAGAAATGATGTCTAGGCAGCAAACAGTTTGGATCTCAGATCAGGCCTGATCCGGATCCAAACTGTTTGCCCATATACCCCTAAAGGGTTATCCCAAATGGAATGGGTTAAGTGCTTTAAGTCTTATTTCAGGGAATAGCTTCTGAAACCGAATTATGACACTAGATACTTATTTACAATTTTCAGGCATTATTATGACAGTCACAAAATAAATTGTATTAGTTTAATAATAGGT
Source organism: Ctena decussata (assembly GCA_963989385.1). NCBI lineage: Eukaryota > Metazoa > Mollusca > Bivalvia > Lucinida > Lucinidae > Ctena > Ctena decussata. Next base: position 9,657,512 of record OZ022504.1, read on the forward strand.
TTATATCACGTTTTGTGCATGTGTATGTTTGAAAATTGAAAAATAGAAAGAAAAATAAACTATTAAAACATAATAAGGTCAGCTCATGAAATTGTCTGAGGGGAGCCTATAACCACCCCTACCACACACTTACACACACCCCACCACACACACACACACACATTAAAATGTTTGAACAGCCATCCTAGTAAAAAAAAAAAAAAAACATAAGAAAATATACATTTTATTATGAAAGTTCAATTTTTTTCTTTTTCTACAAAGTGTTTTTATTTCTTTGGTTTCAGTGCAGACTGTATGAAATTTAGTCCTAGAATTATCATCAAAATTAAATATTGCTCCGGATATGGAGATTGGTCATGTTTTAGTGAATCCAAACTGCTATAATCCTCTACTAGTTTTGGTTATGACACTTTTGCATTTTGAAATTTCCCACCAAAACTTGGTGATAATCTTTTGGATGACACTTACCACACTGAGAGAGGGCCACTAATTGTAAGCGTAAAAATCAACACCATTAACAATTCAGCCTGTCTTAAGCCTCTTCTAATTATATAACTAGGGGCTTAGGGCCCCTAAAGCCCAGCTGAGTGCTTCAGTCCCCTTTGAAGCTAATCTTTCTAATAATCTGTGCACACACATAAAGATACCACTTTCTCCCTCTTTCTGACTTGCTGTCTTGATTTATTTTACATTTGTAAGTGTTAGAAAGTGATTGAAAATGGTTGAAAGATAAATGTTTATGTAATCAAGAATTACTTTGATAATCCTTTGTGTTTGGACCCAAGTCCTTAACCCTTTAAGCACCAGTGACGAAAACAGCAGAATTTGCAAACAGCGTAGATCCTGATGAGGCGGCTCAGAATGAGCCGCCTCATCAGGATCTACTCTGTTTGCCCTCTAGTCTTTGAATTCTCAATATGAAATGTCTTGGAAAAGGCACTTTTTTAAATTTTTTCAGACATAAATTTTGTTGTCTGCTTTTTGGTGCGTTAAGAGTTAACCATTTCTCTGCTGCTAATGGACTTTTGCATCACTAAATTTGAACAAATCTGCTTGGCTATATCCAAGTTTAGTTAAAATATGAGGAGCAGTGGTAGTATAGTGGGTAATGTGCTAGACTACCACAATTCAGGGATCACAGGTTTAATTCCCATCTTCTCTAATTTTTTATGTGGGACTTTAAACTTAAGTCCCATCTCCATCTGACCTGTGTGTTGGTCCTGCATATTTCTAAGTCTGGAAATAGAAAATATGCCTAGTAAAGTGCTTAAAATGCAGCTACAGGCATTCTGAAATTCAAAATCACTTCAGCCGCCCCACCAGAATTAGATTGAAATGGATCAAGAAAGGGGTGGGTCCCTAAGCTATTTCCTGCACAGATGGCTAACTTATACAGTACTTTTGGTTGCAAAGTCTATGTGACATGTCAAAGATGGGTACACTTTCAGGGTAAGCAATTCTACTATTTTTATTCCCTGTTTTTATAAACAATTTGCTGTCCTTGAAAGAAATTCATTCCTTTAAGGATATACAATAATACCCTTTGGAAGAGCTTTGCCTTACAGCGAAGCAAACAAGAAGTCACAAAAAATCTGCTTGTTAAAAGTGAAAACAATTTAAAAAAATGATAAAGAAGGAGAGAGAGATACCGGGACAGCTTAACTTTTGCATGATTTCAGAATCTAAAAATAGATAGCAAGATTGTTTCAGTTTCTTGACTGCTCAACACAATCATACAATTTAGTCCTTACATTAATTGTTGAAATTATACTAAATAAAAACAAATTAAACAATACTCAATAGGTCAAGAGGAGTTTTCTAAAGGACTATCAAATTGTTTTAATTGTTATTTGAATTGCTTTTATTAATTGTATGACCGAAAAATGAAAATGAAATTATGATGTTTGAGGTAAGTGATGTTTCAGAATTAATGATAAGTGATTATGATGTAGCCAATGAGGCATGACCAAGAGTTGTTAGAGGATTTAATTGGGGTGTTAATTGGAGTATATTCTTATACAAACAAACTAGTACTAGCCAAGGTGATAGGTGACAATATTGATGCTTTAATTGGGAGTTAAGAGAGACTACTCCATTAGGTACTCAGTGAGGATTACTGGGGGAGATTATGATAGGTGGTGTATATAATGGTTGGCCATTAATTATCAACCACTTGTGAAGTATCTTTTGATGAATTTACACTTCTTCTTAGAACACTAAGTGATTTTACAAGTGCTTTCAGAACTGGACTAAATAAATGAGATTTTGTTGCTGGGAATTACTTGTGGGTGCTTATTGGTACCAAATGGTGATTCAGTATTTGAATAGTCATTTCTTTGAGTGCAAGACATAACTTTTTTCTGAAGTCATTGAACCATTAGGTTTTGGATGCAATTTTAAACTGAAAATAAAAATTTGTGACAAAGTTAAGAGAGTTGGTAGACAGTAGTTGTATTGGACAATAGTTTAATTGAAAGATAAATTTAGAAGGATATTTAACATCATGGTGTTTTATGTGTATGAGGAACCATCTTGTATGATGGCCAAAAAGCCATTGACACCTAAAATGAAATCTGAGAGATCATCATGCCAGGATAAAGGATCAAGACCCAGAGCTCAACCATATGACTATAGATTGCCTTATAGTAGGGGCCAGGGTTCAAAAGTACCCAAGTACTGTTTGATTCCTGCTCTGGTACCCATGTCACAGTTCTGTTTCTATGACTTTATGCTTGGTGGTAGGTTTGTTTTAAATTTCGTTTGTTTTAATTTTATCTGCTTGTGATCCACCGTATACTTTCATACCTACATATGGTAGATCTGATTCTCACCAGTCACGATATGATAAATACCAGTTCATTTTAAGGTGACTGGGTAGCATGTCTAAAAATTGAATGTGGAAGAACATTCATCAGATTTTTGACAAAAACTGAAAATATTAAACCTCAACTGAGCATGTCCAAAAATTGAATGTGGAAGAACATTTGTCTGATCCAATATCTACCATAAAAATTGTAAAATTGGGACGTCTGATATAATTGCTGTGGCTGTCTTGGCTTTTCAGTACAGTAATACATCTAAAAGATGCAGATGGAATGGCAAACAGTGTAGACCCTGGTCAGACTGCTCCTGTAGGAGCAGTCTAATCTGGGTCTACACTGTTTGCTCCAACCAATCTGTCCTAGCATACAGAATTTTTACACTAAACGACAAAAGATGATTAGAAGTTTAAAGACAATTTTTGTTTCTGTATTTTCAGATGTTCCCACAAATGATCAGGTTCCTCCCCTCACCCCGGGGACAACGCAGAAAATGTCACAGGCTCTCCTGGAAAGCTTCAAAAGTTTTGAGAAGGAGCAGCAGCTATTAAATATTCCAAAAGGTATGTTTTAATTCAGTTGGGATATATGGATGGGTGAACCTTCACATTTTTCTGACATTTTCACAAAGGGAGTCATGATGGAGCCCTCCCAAAATGGCAACATGTTTTAAAGGAAAAAATTTACTTGGCAAGCCAATTCTTTCCTTTAAGAATTGACCCTGCATTGAGAAGGGAGGCAAAAATGAAAATGACAGAATTACCTCCCTAAAAGTGTATCCATCCATCTTAACCTTTTGTGTTGGCAACTTTGGTTTGTGATTTTAGACCATTCATTCTGCATTACCAGGTAAGTGTATTGCAGAAATGATCGAAAAAGTAGAAAATAGTGCAGGTCTTGATCAGAGGTATATTCTGCACCATCTCTGATTGAGGTTAACACTGTTGTGCAGTTTTTGTGGACTTTATACAGTACATAAATCCTGTTTATGGAAACAAGGACTTGGTTAAAACATTTTATGTAGGGAAAGGTGGTGTCTTAATTCATATAATTTTCGTCCGGCCTGCATGCAGCTAGCTGAAGTGAGACATTGGCATTACGTCGAGATTTCTAGTTAAGGTCTGTTTCAAGTCAGTTATCAGGCAGGCAAGATGTTGCCTTCAGTGGAATTCTTGTGATTACCGTAATGTGCATATATATTGGGACACCTAAAAGTAATGAATTTTCCATTTGGGACAAATGGAAAATTTATTATTTTAGGTGTCCCAATAGTTATGCACATTAGGGTATGTGTAAAGTAACATTTCTGTGGTAATTGACCTTAATAGTATTTGCAATATTTTTCATATGAAACAAATTTTAATGAAATTAAAATAATGCAAATTTTGCATGTCGTGGATCTTGGTACAGCAGTAAATGCCTAAATTCCACCTAGTAATGACTTTCATTAAAGTAGTTTACTTCCAAAGTGATGCTGTAAAGTTTCTTAGTTTAAACATTTATATGGACAATAGTTGTTATACTGTATTTTTTCGGTTATAAAATGTTTTTTTCCCCTTTTAAAATAACCCTAATAATTTAGATCTATCGTCTAAGATGGGTCTACTCTGAAAAGAAAGAGTTTGCTCCCAATACTCTTGAAGGAAAGAATTTGCTCTTTTGGCAGCTCCTAATTATTCTGGCATTGAGGTCCAGCTAGGCTAGGATTTTGAAGAAATTTTCTATTTTCTACCTTTTACTAAAGTACTTAAGACTTCAGAAAGAAAAAGGTGTCATAATTTTATTGTCGGCATGATGCATGTAGTATGCAGAAGGGACACCATTTGAAATTCCATATAAAGCATTCAGTTAAATATATTTCTTGCTACCACTCGTGAAACAAGTTACTCTATTAGCGCCAAAAAGCAGGAGACAAAATTTACATCTGCAAACTTAAAAAAAAAACACCCAAGCTGTATGATATTGAGAAATGAAGGACTAACAGGCAAACAGTGTAGCTCTAGATGAGGCAGCTCATTATGAGCCGCCTCATCGGGATCTACACTGTTTGCAAATTCAGCTATTTTCGTCTCTGGCACTTAAAGTGTTAATATGCAGCAGAAGATTCATTCTGCATAGATCTGTATTAACATAATTATAGATGAATCTCCCTATCTAACCTTTTCCATCTTCGCATAATTGTTTGTCTGATATTTCATCGTCCAAATTATTCAGAACCTTAATACGACTACTAACATTTCACTGTCCTATTTTAACCTTTTTTTTGAGTCGGAGATTGCAATAATTGTTCAGAAGCAACAGCATGCCAACAGTGACTCGTTTGATCATCACTACCACATGATCGCGGCTTTTAGAGGATCGTCATTAAAATATTATGAAATTCTATTTTACTGATTGGGGTCAGTTTTAAGGCCAGCAATTAATTATTGGTACCCAGAAACCAAGCTCTTGTGTATTATTCGAAACTTTTGCTCATATTACCTTAGACCCAAGAGAGATCAAATTATTATACAACATTGATATGTTGTCCGATTGAATATGATCTGTTTCAATAGAATGATTAAAAAGATACGCAAACATATTGCTAGCCTCATTATAGAAGACATTTTGAAGTTGTTGTCTCGGATTGTGCAACTCCCAGTGCGATAATAATTGTGGTTTTTGCTCAATATTTCAACCACAGAAAAACAAAGTGTATAGAATTGTGACAGTATGGACAATGATAGCTAAAGTGTGCACAGTAATCCTTTGATTGGATAAAAATTGAGTGAATAATAGATGATGATATTGAGCACTTGCAGTGATTGGTGCATTTAAATGGTTGATTGCATTTGGATTACTTGGATTATTTCGTTGTCTGGAATTATTTCCATGTGATCTGCAGACTAGACGGAGCCTAGAAGACAAAGTTTGTTGTCTATGTGTGTTCCTCAGATTTTTGAGTGACATTAAAATTTGAAAAATTAAATTGAGTGAAAACTGTTAAAAAAAGTTCTGAAAAATAAATAAATAAATAATTGAAAAATAAATGAAAAAAAAAGGTGCATGAAAAAAGAAGTTGATATAAAAAAAATCGGACTAAAGTTAATGGTTTGTATTAAGGTACTAGCAAAAATGAAACATTTAGATATTTCCATATGCAAATTTGGTCTTTAAAGTTAATTTTGGTCATTTATCTTTATTATGAGTAGTGTAACTCTTTTTCATTAGAATATTTACAATGGGGCTCTCATAAGCAGAACTTGAATTGTCACATCGAGAAGGATTTTTGACGGATGCATACCTTTTAAGTCATTTATAATGTTGCGACAGAATTTTTTCAAAAATATTATTTTGAGTCACTTTGCTGTAAGAATGCTATATACTGGCACACATTCACATTCAAGTTATTGTTTTGAATTGAAATTTTAAGTGCCAGAGCCGAAAATAGCTGTATTTGCAAACTGTGTAGATCCTGATGAGGGGGCTCATTATGAGCCGCCTCATCTAGATATACACTGTTTGCCTTCTAGTCTCTGAATTCTCAATAGAGCAGCTTGATGATACAGCTTGGACGAAATTTTTTTAGAAATTTTGCAGACGTAAATTTTGTCGTCTGCTTTTTGGCACAAGTTGATGTTAAAGCTAGGCAATATGTCAGGAATACCTAGCAGAAATCTCAAACAGTGCAGTCAGATCATGGTCTACATTTTTGCCAAGAAATTTATGTCATAATATAAAGTGTATAATACGGTTTATTATGTTGGATTTTCTTTCTGTTTTTCCACAGATCCCATGCAGTGGAGTGACGTGCATGTTGTTCAGTGGTTGAATTGGGCAATCCGTGAGTTTACTCTGGAGGGCGTTAATATATCAAATTTCACAATGAGGGGCAGAGAACTCTGCAAAATGGAAAAAGAGAAGTTTTTGAAGTTGGCGCCACCTTTTATGGGGGATATTCTCTGGGAGCATTTGGACATCTTACAGAAAGGTAAATTCTTTTTTTTTTTTTTTTTTTTTTTTTTTTGACTGGAAGGTTGAGCTTATTTGACCTGTAGAAAACTGTCGCCTGGCAGTGAACACATACAATCAACTCGCGATATCTCAAAGTCGAAGTTTATTCCAAACTGATGATATCTCAAAGTAAATTTTCTGGTACCAGAAAATTTACTTTGAGACATCAGTAGTTTTAGATATAAGGAGTTGAAATTTAAAGATAGAAAACAAAAATGCTTCCAAACTATATTCTTTGATATAAGAGAGAACTTTGAGATAGCAGTGTTCGAGATATTGAGAGCTGACTGTATCAGACTGGAACCGTCAGATCTGGGTCACAGATAAAGCTTAGTACATGTAGTTGCATTTCAAATATTTAGGGTAACTAATTGAAGGCATTTGAAAAGATTGAACATAGCTAATTTGCAGCTGCAGCATTAATGTACAGTGAATTAGTCCTCTTTTCAACAACAGCATTTTGTTCCAAAATATTTTGACATTAAACTGAATTTGCTGTTAATATAAATAATACATATTTTGAACAAAATAGTCATTCCATGCATATCAACATAATGCAATAAAGAAATTTGCTGTTCTAATGAATGCCGTTGTAAGGAGGTTTAACTGTAATAGAATTAATTCAGCTTTTTCCATTTTTTACTGAAATATAGGAGTTTCCAATAGCTCAAACTTCTGATTGACATAAACTAGATATTTCTGACTGAGGAGATTGGTAATTAATGCTTTATATGAGCAATTTTTACATTCCTTGCATAAATTTTAATGTTAGCGCTATTGTCAAATTATGCATTTGTTGAAAGAATCCATGTCATAAATTATGTGATCTAGACATGTCTCGTTCTGACTGGGACATAAATTTTACTAAATGATTTAGTTTTTGAATAATGAAAAAAAAATTGTATTGAGTTGGTTACAATCATAGGCCATAAATGAATCATTGACATGGCGTCTGCAGGATTCTACCGTAAAAAATCCATATATTGGGACAGTTAGGTCTGAGCAAATAGTGCAAACCCAGATCAGACTGCTCCTCAAGGAGCAGTCTGATCAGGGTTTACACTATTTGCCATCTCATTTGTATTTTTGGGGCACATTGCTGCACTGTAAAACCAACTGTTCCAATTTTAGGACAGTTATGGTAATTATTTTTAGCGTCCCAATATTTAGAATTTTTACGGTATATGCTTTTCAATTTGTTGTTTCTGTTGTATGCTGCTCTGATTGATTAGTTTGGTGTTATGTTGTGCATGATTATTCATAATGAGGGGATAACTATATTGAAATTGTCATTTGGGGAGTTAAATCATCAATTTCCATTTTATAGTGACACATCAGCGTCACGGTAAAACACAATATGCAGTCATAAAATGCGTTGCCGTAAAAGGCAATCTAAAAAGACAATTTATCTCCTCAAATGACACTTTTCAATACAGTTATCCCCATTCTAAAGCACCTTTTCACTTTTAAAAGTTAAAACCAGACATCAGCCAATGGGAAGGAACATGCCAAAATGACATTGGATATATCGCAGGATATACTGTCACAACTTTGTATGTCATCCAATCAGACATATGGCATTATATTCGTAAGGCATTAGAATTTTAAGTAAAAATATATTCGGGAAAGAAAAAATAAGAAAAAGTTTTTTGATGGCTGACATGTATGGTAGCTATTGTGTGTATATCTGTTGTGTTCTAACCCAGTGTTTTGTAATATTTGTTGTAGAAGTCACCCAAGAGCGTGCATTATTGTGTAATGCCCACCCCACGTACAGTGAACCTGTCTGCATGCCAGAGTTCAGTTCTCCTGATGAACCACAGTTATATTCTCCAGGTAGCTAGCATTCATTTGTTGTTGTGTTTTCTTGATCTGAACCCAAGCAATGTACCACAGAGTTGCATGTAGATTCTAAACATTCTGTGAGAATTCTGCATTAGGTTCTTTTTATTCCCGATAAAAACTTATTATGTTGTGACCTCTTATTAGAACAGAGGCAATTCTAATGAAGGGTCAAAAAATATATTTGAGCCACAACAAGACAAAACCAACAAAAGGCATGTTCACCCAGCGAAGACTCAGATCAGCTTGAGCATCCCCACAGTCTGATAAGACTTTTGGCTGTGCTCTTAAAGCGTAGCTAATGGTCTAAGCTACCTCCATGCCAACAGCAAAGACTCTGATCAGACTGGGCAGATGCCCAGGCTGATCTGAGTCTGCACTGGGGGCACATGCCACTTTGATGGTTTTGTCTTGACGCAGCTAAATTTTACAGCTGAGTAAGAAGTTTTATCCCAGAATTATGATTATTCCCCTTAGCTTCATGCATAAGCTAGTGAGAGAATTTTTGTGGTAGACTTGGACTCTCAAAGTGAAAGAAAACATTGTGTAAGTTTGCATGAAAGGAATTTGCATGAAAAGATGTTCCAAAGGATTAAAATCTGTTTTCTGCTACCTGATCGCATAAATAGTAGCTAAAGGCCAAAATCCATGGAGGGTATTATAAGGACAGTTTTGGTGCTGAACTTGTCATAGGCTTGTTGCATCCTATGTAAAAAAAGCATGGCAAAAGTACTGCAAGATAAGGGGTTATGCCCTTTTAAACTCTGTCTTAGAAAGAAAGAAGAAGGAAAAAGATATTCACATTTAGCCAATATCATGATAAGGCAGATTGTCCATATTAGTAAGCTGGAAGAATTTGCAACAGAAATAGATAGGGTAATAGTTAAAGTGGCAGAGAGAAAATTGTTGGTTATCATGGTAATTCACCATCTCATGCTCATTTGTGGACTTTTAATTTGGATCTGGAACAGAAAAAAAAAGCTGCAAAACTAGGTTGCGAGGAAAACTGTTAGGATTGCAGCTCATGCCTGTCTCCCTTAATATAAAAAGAAAATCACAGTAAAATCTGATGAGAAAATTTATACAGCCTAGTCAGTGACCTAATAGTATGTATTTATTTGGCTATGAAATGGGTATTTCCTCTTACTGGAAGGACCGGAAAATATGAATCGGTCTTATAAGATACTGCTATGAGATGGGGTTTTCCCTTCTAAAACAATCCCAGAAATCTAGATCATCTTTCCCAAAAAATCTAGATCCATTGTACAAGATGATTTCCCTTCCTTAGCAATCTCAAAAATCTAGATCCATCTCAAGCAAAGCAATCCCAAAGATCTAGATCCATCTTAAAATGGATCTAGATTTTTTGGAATTTATTTGGAAGGGAAAAACTCCATCTTATTAACTCTTTCGGCGCCAAAGTCGCAAAAATGTGACTTTGCAAACAGCGTATATCCAGATCAGCCAGCTCTTAAAAGAGCCGTCTGATCAGGATCTACACTGTTTGCCATTCAAATATGATTTTAAAAAGCCTGATTTTATGAAAAATGTCTTTAGATTGTTAAAATTTCCAATTACAAATCTGTCGTCTGATGATTTGAGCAGACGAAAATTTGTCGTCTGAAAAATTTGGCGCCAAAAGAGTTAAAATAATTAAGGTGAGCTTTTCAATGACACTCTGTATTTCATTCAAGATATTATTACATTATTATTTGGTTGTATTTCAGATTGGAACTCCTCTGAACAAGTTGCTCAAGTTCCAACAAGTCAGCCATACTCAGAGAGTAAATGTAAGTACTGTTTGTTGTTTTCATGTTGCTATACAAAAATTTAATATCAGTCATTCTGAGGGTACTATAATTATTTGGCTATAAAAGGATGTTTTGCCTTCTCTTGAATGACCCCAAATAGCTAAATCGATCTTGTATAATTTTAATTTGTGTAGATAGGTTTTTCTTCTTCACAACAATCGCAAAAAGTTTAGTTGATGAATATAACAGATAAAACTGCCGTTGCTCCTCATTTTGAATAATTTGGGATTGAAATTAAAATGATGGAAATATAAACTAGATTCTTTGAAACTCTTTTGAGATTAGGTTGCTCATCCTTATTTTTATCTAATTTCAGGTACATTTAGAATATCTGAGTCAATACAAGCTTTAAGTGATGTCTCACCAGGTTATGAGGGTAGCCCAGAGTATCAGAGTCTCAGTGACGAGGTACATCGTGGGTTCTTTGATCACAGTCCAGAGTTATACCCTATGGTACCAGAACAAAAATACAGACCACCACCAAATATGTGCAGAGGTAAATAGAGTTTACAAGTTTCAGAGGTTTTACAGAGTTCTGTGTTTGATAGTTACAGTTAACAGTTAAAGTTTTATTCAGTATTTGCTGTATAAGGTGCACATGCTCTAACAGGTTCATATTTGGGTAGCAGCATCCATGTAACAGAGTGGGAGATATTTCTGACCTTGGTTCACAGGGTTGCAGGTTTGAGTCTTGCTAGAGATGATATCGAGAAACCATGAGATGCTGTTTAACCCTAAATAGTGCTTCAATGCTCAAATCCTTTCATAATCATCCTCCCATTGTCCTGATATGACTATCATTGAAAATGGTGTATCCATTCATTTTAGTAAGGTACTTCCTAGAAGAAGTAGGAATTATTGTAGACATAATATTTTAATGATATATAAAGTAATATATGTTTTGTTGCTTTCTTATATGAAAATACAACATCAGCAGCTGAGTGTTATAGGCGTCTGATCAACTTCAGTAGTATTAAGGTAAATGGATACTCATGTAAAGGAAGCAACTCTGTCTCTTTTCTCTGAAGAAGCCATTTATTGCCCTGGGAAGAAAGCAGAAAGTTAACTAAGTTGTTTCTTTTTTGAAAAATTATGGGAAAACATACACCAACTCAGGACATTTCTGTCAGCATCAAGCTTTTTGAAATGGCATACCAACTTCTCATTTCTCCATTTCAAAACTTTCTATATTTTCTATCACATTGATTTAACTGCAGAATTTTAGACCCATATAATTTTCCTTTACAGCACCATTTATGCCTCCTGAAGCCCACACTCAACCCCAGCCAGAGAGCTACTTCGACCAACCTCCCTATCAGCTGGTTCCCAATATAAAACCTGAGGTACCCTGGTCACAGCAGGAATACAGCAGTTGTAGTAGAAGCTGGTCTCCGACTGATCTCAGAACCAATGTCTCACGAATGGGGTACCAGTCACATCATGGTGGACCGGAGATGGGTTTACCGGAAAATAAACCAATGATACAGGCAGCAGCTCTTGCTGGCTATTCTGGTAAGATTTGATATTTGTGATTTGTAAACTGTAGGCATAGGACATTGAGACAATATTTATCAATGCCGATGCAATGGCATTGCTAGACTGAAAATAAAATTATTAAAAATATGTTACAATGCTTTTAAGGGCTCTTATCCAAAGAAACTACAAGTGATTCATTATATATAGGTGAAAGAAATAGAAGCGGAAGATTGTTATTTAGTCTTTAAATTAATGTATTGAAAATTTTCAAAACACAGTTTAATATAAAATGGCGATAAAAAGGTGGGTAGAAAGTACAATAAAATTAGCTCTGACAGAAAGGCTAGTTTCCATTTCTTTATAGATCTGAAGGAATTGCGTTTTACCAAATTAATCGCTGCATTTTATATCTGTCTTTACTTATCAGAGAGTTTTTATGCAAAACATGTCTAATGAAATTAATATGCAGACAGCGAAGGCTTAGACCAGCCTGTACATCTGTGCAGTATAGCCAGACCTTTTTCTGTTTATTCACAAGATATATGGACTCTGAAGACTCCATCGGCTCAAAATAGAATTCATAAGCTCAAATGATCTATCTAGACTTCAAACTTTCCTTTAAGAGTTGACCTCATTTTAGAAGGGCTACATTATCGAGGGAAGCAAACAGGAAAACATAAAAGTTGCTTTCCTTTAGAAATGGCAGAAAAATATATGGTGGTACCCTGGTGGTATGTGCCTTTTTTGCATGTTTCCGCTCACATTCTCTTTTCATCTTCTTGTAGGTAGTGGACCAATACAGTTATGGCAGTTCTTGTTGGAGCAGCTCACAGATAAAACTTGTCAGCATTTTATTAGTTGGACCGGTGATGGCTGGGAATTCAAATTATCTGACCCTGACGAGGTTGCTAGGCGATGGGGTATCAGGAAAAACAAGCCAAAAATGAACTATGAGAAACTTAGCCGTGGACTTAGGTATTATTACGACAAAAACATTATTCACAAGACAGCTGGCAAGCGATATGTGTATAGATTTGTTTGTGATCTCCAAAGTCTTTTAGGTTATACCCCAGAAGAACTTTTTGAAGCTTGTGACATTAAACCACAGAAGGACAAAGATGATGAGTGAAAGGTGAAGGCCATTTGACAGAGTTGTCATGGTTACCAAGGTCATAGTACTGTTTCACCTTTACATGGTATAACAGTCACAAAGCCGAGACATTTAGTCTGTTTAAAAGACAATGAGAAGCAGGAATGGGGAGTTAATAGAGATGAAGAAGAGAAATGCGAGGCTAGCTTCTTGAAAAGTACCGGCTTTCATAAAAGAGCTGTGGTTGGGTGAAGATCTAAATACTGTCTTCAAAGGTGTATTTGAAGGATTTATCTTGCACATGTACATAGTCACAACAACAATATGGCAGAACCAGTAGTGCTCCAGTTAAGAAAAGGGGATACAGGGATAATTTGGGGGTAATTATCCATATTTCTCCACTCAAACATATGCTGTGACCCTCATTAGAACCGTCTCGGCGAGACGGTTCTAATGAGGGTCACAGCATATGTTTTGCTGAGAAGTAAGAAAAATAAGCTCAGAATTATCCTGAAAATCCTATATTCTCTTGAGCTCTGAACCATTTTGATTATAAGAAAAATGCCTTTCTACATATTGACCATGAATATTGAGACACTGTGTATGAGCAAACAGTGTAGACCCAGATCAGACTGCTCTATGGAGCAGTCTGATCTGGGTCTATACTGCTAGGTACTCATTTTATAATTTGTCTTGTGATAGGCAAGTTAAAGTTTTCCATATTAGAAGATGGAAGAGTCCAACATAGGAATGGTCTGGTGTCTGAATATTTATGGTCAGTGTGCCGATGTTAGGTTTAGAATTTGGCAAATCATTTTTCAATCATTATCATTATTTTTTTAAGACACAAACACATTGATTCAATCAAGTTCTGTTAGACAGAAAGAAAGCATTTTATCATTTTTGCCTCCTGCTAGTGCTCTGTCGGTGCTCAGGAACAGCAGATACGGGACATCTTTCTATAGGTATATTGACCAGTTTTTCCTGATAAAAAAAAAGTAATGTGGCCCTTTGGCCCAGCAATACTGGTATCAGCCAGTCTTTTGGCAACAACGTCTCCTACTTCCGTTCAGAAAATAGTTTGGGTCTTTCATATTTTCTTGGGTCTTTCATATTTTCTTGATAAAAGAGTCATTCACCTGGATCTACGCTGTTTGCAAATTTAGCTATTTTCAGTTTAGGCGCTTTATGTGTTAATGGCACCTTTCTGTTTTCTCGGCTCATAAGTCTGAAATATTTCAGACAAGATAATATGCTTACCTAATTATTTCACACCTGCATTTGGCAGGGCTAAATTAGTTGTCTGTGAGTCACGCCATTAATGTAATGTGAAAACTAATAAATGTCGGCAAAGAAAATTTAATGGAACTTAAATTTCTCAAAAAAAGTTTTGGAAAGAAAAATGGTCCCAGATTTTTTGGAAATTAATGTTCTGTTGTGAGGACAATTATGACACTGTATGCTAATTGAGTTAACCCTTAAGCACCAAAAAGCAGAAGACAAAATTTAAAAAGTTCGCGAAATTAAAAACAACAACAAAAAAACGTTCCATCCAAACTACATGTATATCATATTGAGAATTCAGATGCTAGAGGACAAACAGTGTAGATCTAGATTAAGCCCATTTATACCAATAAACCAGCTGAAGGACTGAAAAGTAAGAAATATCACTTTTTGCACTTTTCTTTTTCAAGATTCTGAAAATGAACAAAATGCCAGTTGTTTTCACTGATGTACTTCAGTTTTAATAAGATTTTATAGTTTTTACTTTCTCATCTGAACTATGTTTGTAAAATAGTTCCAAACAAATGATTCAGGATATGAGAGAGAAGTGTACATACTTGTATATTCTTGCATCACAAGGCATGAGCATGTCAGGCAAAAGGTTCCTAAATGGCATATGCAGTCAAAATAGATCTGCCTCTTTGTGCTTGATGATGCTTTGCCATTTGATGCATTCCACCATAACTTACATGATTATAAAAGTGCTGTATTAAGATATTGGAGAAATTCCTTTCTAAAATCCAGTGGCCAGGTACTGAAGCAAAATACTTCAATTACTTTATGACTAACTGTTAATAGGAAAAATGCTGCTTAAAAATTGTACTGGAATGAGTAGATTTAAAATAACTATTTTTTTTTTTTTGCATCATTGAAATACTCCCATTTAAATCACTGTGAGGCTTAAAAGCGCACGATTATAGAAAAATCAGAAAAGTACATTGAGAAGAAGAAAAAGACATAATTGGCATCAAATACTTCCCATGCAAGAGACTCTTAAGTTTGAGGAACAATTTTTGATACTTCTCAGCTAAACAGCGAACAAAAGATTTTAAGGCCTAATATGAAATAAATGATATAAAATATATATCAGCTCATTAAAATCTTTGAATGACAATTTATGTAATAGTAATTTGCCTCAGTAGCTGTCTGTGGGTTTTGTTGTTATGTATCATAGTCTTTTCTATTTTATTACTTTGTTATTTAAATAGATATTCACTTTGTATATTTATGATCGTCATATTTTATGATCGTCATATGAAAAAATGCCTAAGAAGTATTTTGTATTTTTGTAACTTGATAATTTTATTTAGAGAATAGAATCAAGAAATAAGGCAGTATGTGTGTTGTTGATTAATTGGTAATATGCTCAGAGAGAGATATTAGGATGTTCAAATTTTTGATAATTTTTATCAGCTCTAAATTTGATAATTTTTATCAGCTCTCTGTGTAGTATAGTATCATCTTTGGTGTAAGGGTACTGTTTCATACTTTTCTGCAGTTTGTTTTCTAGGAGAGAGAACTTTTGTGAACTCTCAGTTGCTTTCCTGGGTGACAAAAATGAGATCTGCTCGTAAAAAGAATAATTTGCTCATAGAGGAGCAATCCTAGAGGAGCAAATTCTTTCCTTTACGAGTTGATCCCTATGTAAAAGGCTAAAAAATTGGCAGAGTTGCTTCCCCTGAAAGTTTGTTCATTCAGCCAAGATAAACCTTAAGAGTTTAACAGGCTCAGTTGTTCAATGCTTAAGAAAGTGGCTAGTCAGCATTATGTTAAGTAGCTAACTCTTCCAGTACACATAAAATAAAGTGTGCTAATATTTTTTGTGCACAATACACATGAAAATATAACAACTCATTTACTAAAGACATCGTTAGTTTTGAAAGCCAGGCCTAGATATCAAGAGACATTAAAACTACTGCAAACCAGGGAAATATTTGTGACAGTTTTATGTTTGCAAAATTTTGCAAGTACAAAGTTCTATAGAAACAAACCTTTGGGATACACTACTTATTGCCCTTATCAATACAAAGAATCAGTATGAGAATTGCATTCAAAATTTGATGGCTGTTGCTTTTAAGCCT
Source organism: Ctena decussata (assembly GCA_963989385.1). Lineage (NCBI taxonomy): Eukaryota > Metazoa > Mollusca > Bivalvia > Lucinida > Lucinidae > Ctena > Ctena decussata. The sequence continues at coordinate 9,673,908 of OZ022504.1, forward strand.
GTTTATTGAAAAGTCCACAAAAATTTTCTCCAATTTGCAGTATTATGGCCCACCTGCAGAATTGAATGTCTCAATTAAATTTGGTATTGAGAAGAATCCAGTTAAAAGTTCAATAACAAATATTAGAAGAATGTTTAACAGCCACTGCAAACAGTTTATTACAGAAAAACTGTGGAATTGAAAGTGACTTGTTCGACATACTTTAAGCCTTTAGTTCTAGTAAAGGTATTTAAGGTAAAGAGATTTGGAATTTAGAATTCTAGAAGTGAAAAATTTACAATACAGTAAAGGTGAATGGGTACACATTCAGGGAAATCAACTCTTTGATTTTCATTCTTACCTCCTTTCTCAATGGGTGTCTATCTTAAATGCAAAAAAAAATGCAATTTTGAGAGCATATCTTTTCTTTAAGAGTAGACCCTATTTTGAGTTTGAGTAAAGGTAGTTTCAAGTAAAGAGATAAGAAATTTAGAATTCTAGAAGGGAAATATTTACAATACTGTAAAGGTGAATGGACACAATTTCAGGGGCAGCAACTCTGTGATTTTCTTTTTTGCCTCCCTTCTAAGTGGGAATCTACTCTTAAAGGAAACAATTTGCTCCCCTGGGAGCAAATTGTTTCCTTTAAGAGTAGACCCCATTTTGAAAGGGTTTTACTATCCAGGAAAGCAAACAGGAAGTCACAAAAGTAGTCTCCTCATAATAAAATGGCAGAAAAACATGGAGGTGTTCTTATACACCTTAAGAATTACATATATTGATCAACTCTTGCTTGCCATTATAGAGATTAAAGTCATTCGGATGTGTTCATTTCAATCTGAAGCCCTTCTTGAGATAAACTAAGTGATCTGTTAGAATGTAAAGAAAGGTCAAGGTAGCTTTAATAAGGGCTCTTCTTTTGTGCTTTCATACTGTTGCATTTCCATAAAGTACGAGGACAGCCGTAATGCTGGTTAGTGGAGAATCAACAGTAGGGGTAATTTATGATAATTCTGACATAATTCTAAGATAATTCAATCAAAGTCCAAAAAAATATACGTTGTGATCTTCTATTGGAGCTGCCATGGTGTTTCTAATGAGGAGTCATAACATGTTTTCATTAACCCATTGCATTCTGGGTATTTTTTGTCGTCTGCTGAAATTGTCGTCTGCATTATTTTGACAATATTGGTCTAACTTATTCATGTAGAAATGATGTCTAGGCAGCAAACAGTTTGGATCTCAGGTCAGGCCCCACGTTTGTGGGGCCTGCTCTGGATCCAAAGTGTTTGCCCAGATACCCCTACAGGGGTATCCCGAATGGAATGGGTTAAGAAAAAGGAAACTTTCATCCTAGAATTATCATGAAATACTTTTAGTTTGCACAGACTGGTCTTGTTCTGGATGTTTTAGTGTATATGTTAACAACTGTTATTTTCCCAAAGCTCATTTACACATTTAACGTACCTTCGTACTGAAGAGTTTTAAAGTGGGTTAACTCAACCTGATTTGTATGCAGAATCATCTGTGACATATAGTTTATTATGTCTCCATGCTTGCGCCATTTATTCAAATTTCAGAAGGGTAATCTTTTAATTCTTTTTTTTTCATTTAAAATGTGTTCATATTATGCAATCTCATGCTTGAAAGATTTTTATGCATTTTTGTTTACATTTTGGCTGTCAGAAGTAAAAGTTATGCTTGTTTGAGTTATTGTTTCTAACAGTTATATTTAAAAGTAAAGTTTTCTTTTTCATTTTAAAATTCTGTTTCTTGTTTTTATTTGGTGTTATATGGTAAACAAAGCAATAAGATTTAAACTGCCTTAATGTAATTACCCTAAAAATCAGGTCACCGTAAACTGTTTTTGTAATTACATGTATTATAAAATTACATATAGAGAAATTCATATTACTACCTGATTGTGTGTTGAAACATTGCAAACAATGCAGGCCCTGATCAGACTGCTCCTGAAGGAGCAGTCTGATCTGGGTCTGCACTGTTTGCTCAGGTTTGGGGTAATTAGAGTAATTTTGCTGATAGACCACCATTTTGTTTTTTTTGTTCTTGGTTCAAGGTTCTTGCCGATCATACCAGACATTTATACTTTAAAAGGTGTTGCAATGCCATCCCAGAGCAATAAATGCCATTTTCACGGTTTTGTTTCTAAAATTCTCAACCACATGTGTTCAGTTTTTATTGCTTGCTTTTATAGTGCCATTTTTTTTTCATCATTAGATGGGTTTCATTTTTAATAAATTTAAACATAATGTGTTTTATAAATCTTTCATGACTTTTTATCTTGAGCCTTACTGAGGAGCCCCTGTAGCTCAGTGGGTTAAGCACTGGCCTGTGACCCAGGTTTGGATCCTGTCTAGCAACACAGGTTTGAATCTTGCTTTAGGCACAGTTCTTTCCAACAGTAAAAAGGCTTAATTGCGTACAACCTATTATCACCTTTCCATAGGCTCAGTATAACTGAAATATTGTCGACAGGGCTGTAAAACTACAATTTATCCCTCCAAATTGAACCATATTGTGGGAAAACCTGTCTTAAGGGCATGTTGGACTAGCAAACATCCAGCCAGCTTTAATATTCTTTGGAACTGTGGTGGGAACATGCTTAATTCATTTTATGCTCCCCTCTTTTCCCAGGCAGACCCATATTGTTAAGCAATAGCTTTTCCCAGGTAAAAGGGAGAAATAAAGAACTATGCATCTTTAGAAAACACTGCTGCTTTATAATTTTTTACATTTATTCATAGCTCTCATTTTAATCATGTCTCATCTTGTCAAAACAGCAACAATAGTCACCCCTGGTTTACTATGTATATAAAAGGACTGTTACCAAACGAAAAAGTCATAGTTACCAAACAACCTGATGACCAGGTCATTTGGTAACTATGACTTTTTTTCGTTTCATAACAGCTTTTTATCGTTTTGTAACATCCTTGAAAACATAGTTAACCGGGGTGATAGTACTTGGCAAAAACTCTTATAACTTGCAGGCATGCTCCCAGAAATCTAAATCAATCCAAAACAAATCTGTCTTATAATACAGATCTTGATGCTTCACATTGTTTTTGGAGGGTAAAACCCTGTCTTATAACTGCATGAATAGGGTTACCCTAGATGTTCAGGGTCGGATTAGGCTGAACTGACATAGCTCAGTCAGAGCAGCTATTATTTTACTAGTCCCTCATAGCTCATATTTCATCTTTGGCTCATTATTCACCATTTGTGTTCAGTTAAGTTCATTTTCACTTGTGTTCATTATTCCTTACATTGTTTAGTTCTCAGAGTATTTAAGTTGCAGAAAAACAAATATTTTTGTAGTATGCAAAAAAACTTTGATAGTCTGCCAGATTACAGTGTAAAAATCGAGTACATGTATATCTAACTTGATAGGCCATATTTTTCTCTTAGAATTTATAGCAGAAAAATTACTTATTAGTTTTCAGACATAATGTGTGACAGTAATTAACATTTACTAATAATAGCATGAGCTCCATATAAGGGTTAACTTTGATTGTTATGCCATTTTCTGAAGAAGAAAACTGAAAGCCCTTATTTGGATTCACCAATTGTGCACCATTACATCATTGCTTTAATAGGTAGTAAGTACATGTATACTGTTGTCACAAAATACCAGTTTATTATGCAAAATCAAATGCTAAAAAAATAGTGGCGAAAAAAATATGCACAAACATGATTTAACAACTCTGTGCTGTTATTGAGCTGCGTAGATAAGTGTTTAATGTAATAGTATGCAAAATACTCTTTTCTTGCAATAATAGTGTAAAAAAAATTATGCAAAAGGTGGTCTTTTATGTAGTGCCTTTGATAATGATAAAATCTGGCCCAGAGGTTATAAAACTTGAGTACATTCTCAAACTAAAAATAAAGCACACTGATTGGCTGCTTCCGAGCACATGCTCGGAAGCAGCCAATCAGTGTGCTTTATGTTGAGTTTGAGATTATTCTCAAGTTTTATAACCTCGAACCCTGCTGAGTTTATACATCATGGTGTTATTATTTTCTTGCTGAGACTCGCAGAGGCCAGACATAAGTATCTTTTTTCCGGTGTTTTCTGGGGCCGTTTCAGGGGCATAAACTTTTGTGGAATTCTCTGGTTTAGCTGTTTTGTGACTGCCCCATACAGGCCAGACACCACTTCCCGCAAAATTCTTTTTCATGTGCTGATCTTTCATTTACTTGCCTAAGTAAATAGTGGCCTTCACCCTATGTGCCTAGTGCAGTGGCCTTCACCTGTGTGCCTTAAGTTTGTATATTTTTTGTATAAAATGTTATGCAATTAAAACATGAATATATCTGAATATGTTTAGGTCACCAAAGTTATACATGTAAAAGAGAAAACAGCTTTAACATACCAGTCACTTACCATTTCTTTTGAAGTCGTGTTTTGGTTACTTTATACACTGCAGAAAAGAAACTGTATAAGACCAAATGTTATATTTGAACCTTCTGTTTCAAAATTGTTGAAGTTTTTAAAGGAATGATACCTGAAAATGTTTAAACCTTTACAATTAGCACACATACATATGCATTGCTGGTAAATTTGAAGTAATGTTTAGAATTTCTCAAGCTCGATTTTAAAAAAGACTTTTGCTTTGAAGTTTCTATCACAAAAATGAATATAAAGTTTCAAGTTGAATATGGTCTTTTGACTGCTTGTGAACATTTTTGTCATCTACAAGCTTTTTTTTATAAAAATTTAGACACAGTACAGGTGCCATGGAAGCAATTGCCACTGGGTTACTATTGTAGTGGTTGAAAAATAGTAGAGCCAAAAACAAAAAATTACTTAGTTACTCATGTAGTAGTTATTTGCTGTGTACGTTTGGCTCTGTTTTTTGTGTGTTATTTCTTAAATTAATTCTGTGAAACAAGAAATTATTACTGTCATGTGTCACTGTTTTTCGATTTACTGTCTAAAATTTTTGAACACCTAAAATTAATAATTTTCTATTTGGGACAAATGGAAAATTAATTACTTTAGATGTCCCAATACTTAAGCACATTATGTAGTTGTTTCCTATTTGACTATAGTATGTATTATGTTCTGATTATAAAGGTTTGAATATATTTTTACATGGTTCATCTCGGTTACAGTATGTACATAAAATAATAATAAAATATTGAATAACTAGATTTGTGTTGGTGTTTCTTCTAGGATCCTTTTTAGAGTGCAATAGGGCCTTGTTATAGGGCTACTCCTTCTAATAAAACTGTCATGTCATGGCTTCTATTGAGAGTAAAGGGGAGTAACCATTCTTGTATGAAACACGTTAATTTAACCTCATATACATTGCTATTAAGTTTCATCTTGATATTCCAAAGAGTAACCCAGTTATGGAGTGCTAAAGAATTGCCATACAAACTGCTGTAGTCAAGTCTCTTCAAAGGGCTGTAACTCTGCTAAAAATCATCGGAGCGTAACCTCCAAATAATATGCGCTACTCCACATCGTAGTCTTACTATTTAAAAAGTTTCAGCTTAATTGGATGAAAAGTCTAAGAGTTATCCGGAAACAAACACCCCGAAAATTCTAAGTAAAGGGCTGTAACTCCGCTAAAAATCATTGGAGTGTAACCTCGAAACAATATGCGCTGGTCCACTATATACCAAATTTCAGCTGGATCAGATGTAAACTGTAGGAGGAGTTGTCCGGAAACGAAAAGTTTACGACAGACGGGACAGACAGACGGATAGACGCCAGTGCCATAACAATAAATGTCCCGTTTATCAAACGGGCATATAATAATGAAAGTTAATGGTTTCCTTTAGCTGTGTGGCCATAGGAGCAGTGGGTTGTTAGAGGTCCACCCTGCTGGTGCCACTTCTACCCCTTTTGCTGCCTTTTACCTCCCAGATTCTATCTAAAGTACTATTGGGCTGGCAGAGGGTTTTCCACTTGTTACCTCATTGGAATTAATATCTACTTTTCTTGCTCCACTCAAAAAGGGTGCCTCTCAAAGGACTAAACGTTAGAGGAACATAAGGCAAATAAGCATTTTACTTATATTCCTTTGCAGTTGAAAAGTGCCAAAAATAAAAAAGAAGTGAATTTGCAAAGCATAGATTCAGGTGAGGTCATAATGAGCCTCTTTATCTGGATCTACAGTATTTGCCTTTAACTCTTTAAGCCCCAGTGACGCAATTAGCAAAATTTGCAAACAGCGTAGATCCTGATGAGGCGGCTCATAATGAGCCGCCTCATCTAGATCTACACTGTTTGCCCTCTAGTCTTTGAGTTCTCAATATAAAAAGTCTTGGACAAGGCATTTTTTTAATTTTTGCAGACGTAAATTTTGTCGTCTGCTTTTTGGTACTGAAAGAGTTAATGTTGGAGCTTTCAATACAAATAGCTGGGATGAAAAATTTTTTCAATGTAAATTATGTCATAGGAGGAATTTATCTCCAGAGAAAAGGGGAGGAAAAATATAATTAGCAGAATTGCTTCCCCTGTTAGTGTAGTCATTCACCTAAGAGGTCTCAGCTGGGTCTGCAGTGTTTGCTTACCGTTATGTAAACTATCCCTAAAGTCTTAGGACAAGTGGACCTGACCTTTGGGGTCATTGAGCTCTTTTGGAGTCATTTTGAAAATGCAGTTCTGCAGCTGGCACTAGAAGGTGCAGTTGGTGTTGCACATTTCATCACTGTTCATAAACAGAATCGATCCGGTCTACCATTTTTAGCTCACCTGTCAAAGTGAGCTTATAGTATAGCCTTGGTCCGGCGTCGGCGTCATTCACACCTTTAAACATCTTCTTCTGAGAAACCACTGAGCCAACTGAAGCCAAATTTCATATGGAGCCTTAACAGGATGGGGGAACCAAGGTTTATATATTTGGCCCGGGTCACATGACCAATATGCCCGCCATGCCCATATATGGTAAAAACCTTAAAAAATCTTCTTAAGAACCACTGGGCCGATTGCCTTGAAACTTGGTACGTAGCATCTTGGACTCCAGTACTACAAATTTTATATAAATGATGACCTTGCCCTATTTTATGGCAAGGTCAAATTTGGTCCCTAAGGATTATGAAGGGAAAATCTGAAAAAGTGCATTTTTCTGTTGCTGTTTGTGCTCTGTGATATGGAAATGCAGTCAATTTCAACACCTATGGATATAAGAGGTCAAGGTCATTTAGTGACCTTGACCAAAGGTCATTAGTCCATTGGGTGTCAACATTTTCAAACATCTCAGAACCATTGGACCGATTAAAGCCAGATTTCATATAGAGACTTAACAGGATGGGGGAATGAAAGTTTATAATATTTGGCCGAGGTCACATGACCAAGGTGACCGCCATGCCCATATATGGTAAAAACCTTAAACTAGAAATTGTGTCTGTGAAACACTATGCCCCCAACCATATGCTTCTAAAGGTGTCAAACTTTAGAATGTCTAAGTCTGAAAAGGAGTTACCTAATCTTTAGTAAAATATAAAACACATCAAGAACTACTGTTAAAAAAAAATCAGCTTCCTAGATCAAGTAATTCAGAAGTTGGAAAAATGACAAATTCAAACAAGGGCCAAAACTCCATAAATATTTACAGAATTGTCCAAAAAGTTATTCAGGTAATCTACTCCTCATACCCAATCAGCATACCAAATATCAAGGCCATAGCTCAAATACTTTTAATACCTCCATAATTAATGAATGCAGAGTTACCTAACCTGTACTAAAGTATCAAACTCATAAAGGACTACTACTATTACACAAATCAGCTTCCTAGCTCATGTGATTCAAAAGTTGGAAAAATGCCATATTCAACCAAGGGCCATAACTCCATCAAAACTTTACGGAATTCTCCCCAAAATTGATCAGGTAATCTACTCCTCATACCCAACCAGTATACCAAATATCAAGGCCATAGCTCAAATACCTTTTGAGATATCTTGCTAACAAGATAGTCACCTCATTTTTCTAAAAGGGGCATAACTCCAAAAAGGGGCCATAACTGGGAAAAGAAAAAAAATATGGGTCAGCTAATTTTCCACAAGGAATCCATATATGAAATTTCAAAACCTATTCCTAATGGTTCTTGAACTCAGTAGCTACATAAGTACTGAACATCAGGGGAAGTAACTCAGTAAATAATGCATGCAGAGTTACCTAACTTATACTAAAGTATTTAACACACCAAGAACTACTACTATACCAAAAATCAGCTTCCTAGCTCAAGCGGTTCAAAAGTTGGAAAAATGCCAAATTCAAACATGGGCCATAACTCCATCAATATTTTACGGAATTGTCTCAAAAGTTGATCAGGTAATCTACTCTTCATACCCAATCAGTATACCAAATATCAAGGCCATAGCTCAAATACTTTTTGAGATATCTTGCTAACAAGATATTTATCTCATTTTTCTAAAAGGGGCATAACTCCAAAAAGGGGCATAACTGCGAATAGAAATAAAATATGTGTCAGCTAATTTTCCATGAGGAATCCATATATGAAATTTCAAGACCCTCGCTTGCAGGGTTCTAAAGATACAGCAATCATGAAAAGTGTGACGCACACACACACACACACACGGACAAGCCAAAAGCAATATGCCCCACCAACTTTTTCAAAGTTGGGAGCATAAAAATCTTCTCCAGAACCACTGGGCCAATTGCCTTGAAACATGGTATGTAGCATCTTGGACTCCAGTACTACAAAGTTTATATAAATGATGACCTTAGGTTGACCATGACCTATTTTATCACAAGGTCAAAATATCGTCCCCCAGGCTTTTGAATGGGAAAAGCTGAAAAAGTGCATTTTTCTGTTGCAGTTGTGCTCTGTGATATGGAAATGCAGTCATCATCAACCCCTATGAATACTAGAGGTCAAGGTCATTTAGTGACCTCGGCCGAAGGTCATTTGTCTGTTGTGCGCAACATTTTTAAAGGACTTCTCCTCTGAAGCTACTGGGCCAATTTTAATTAAATTTCATATGCAGCCTTCAAGCAAAGCAGGAAAGACACTTTATATATTTGGTTCATAGAAATGTAGTCATCATCAACCTCTATGAATAATAGAGGTCAAGGTCATTTAGTGACTTTGGCTAAAGGTCATTTGTCTATAATGTGTCAACATTTTTTAAATGACTTCTCTGAAGCTACTGGGCCAATTTCAATTAAATTTCATATGCAGCCTTCAGGCAATGCGGGAAACAAAATTTATACGTTTGGTCCATGTCACATGACCAACATGGCCACCATGGCCATACATGGCAAAAACCTTGAAAAATCTTCTTCTCCAGAACCACTGGGCCAATTGCCTAGAAACTTGGTACGTAGCATCTGGGACTGTAGTACATGTACTACTAATTTTATATAAATTGAGCATATACTGACAGGTGAGCGATTGTTGCCCTTGGGTGACTTGTTCTTTCTTCCATGTAACATCTTTCTTCCACGGGAACCAACTCTTCAGAACTTTTGCCGATGCTCTGCTATGCAATACCAAGTGCTGCATGTCTAGACTTGCCTTACACTACCACCTGACCGGGATAGCACAATGTGGCAGATCATAAAAGCCAGGTTTGATAAACTGGTGTAAAGAGCATATCATACTTGTCTACAACGAAATAAAAGAAAAGAAAATACACATTGTTTTGAACTGAAATTTATTCTTTGATCTCGTAAAAAAATAATTTCAAAATCTAAATAAAACTTTCAACAAAATATAAATTTGATTAAAATAGAACTAATATTGCATTTCTCCCTGGCAAGATTTTGATCACTACTCTAAAAATTTTATATATTGGGGACAGATATGGTTGAACAAACAATGTAGACCCCAGATCAGACTGCTCCTGGAAGAGCAGTCTGATCAGGGTCTGCACTGGCTGACATTCAACTGACAGTTTCTTAACAGAACAAATGGAATGCTCAAAATTCAAGGTGTAGAAGTCCATTACAGAAATTAAACTGTCCCACAAAGACATTACATATACATCTACTGTGTGTTAATTTTTCTTAAGATTCTTCAACATAAATTATCTAAATCAAGAGATCTATTTCTAAAATACTAGCATTTTCAGACCACCATAAATTTAGATGGGGTTTAGATAATTTTGGGTCATAGGCCAAGGAAGTGTATGTTGTAGGTTTTTTGTGGAAAACAAAAATTCCATAATTATTATCAAAATCAACCCATATCTGGAAATCAGGGCCCAGTTGTTTGAAGCATTGTTACCGTAACCTAGTCATTAGTTAAGGATTTTAAGTCTTCTATTACAAACAAAGTCAAGTGTGCTATTATTTTTGGCTGAAAAAAATAAGAGAAGCTTTTGCACAGCAAAAGCTACTTACATTTTTTCAGCCAAAAATAGCAGAGTTATTGCATATAGTGCATTTCAAAATGTAACTTCTTGTTAACTAACAATATTTTTAGTTTTTTGACTTCTGCCGCAACATTCATCTGACTAGTTTTGGTCTCTTCTTTACAGCTTACGATAAAGTGAACACTTTAGACATTCTATATTTGAACAATAATACAGAGAAATGCATACATGATGACTAAAGGTAAGAATTCTTAGATTTCAGTGTATCTTATTGAATGGTGGCGAAAGTTATTGTTTTAACTGGAGATAGGGACTAACTGATAATTACTCAGGGACAATTTCTATAATTTCTCCATAAAAACATAGGTCGTGGCCAATCATTAGAACTGTCTATGGGAGAAGGTTCTAATAAGGAGTCACAACGTATTTTTGATGGATATAATGTAATGGCTGTAAGTATTAGAACAGAAGTGTCTTAGCAGAGAGTGCAGACGCTGATCAGACCACTTGTTTAGTCTGATCCGGGTCTGGACTTTTTGCCATTTTATTAGCCTTTTCTGACACACCATCAATAGAAGAAATTCCCAGCAGGCACACAACCTTGAATCAACCGTGATTCAACGTCATGACGTTGAATCACGGTTGATTCAAGGTTGTGTGCCCAGTAGGAAACAACTTGTCCAACTTTAAGGATAACTAGAGCAATTTGTTATTCAGGATTTAAGATAGATTAGGTTTTGTTCTTGTATGGCTAAGTTGTATTAGTTTCTTCTTGTTCTTCTTTTTCTTGTTTTTCTTCTGTCATTCCTCCTCCCTCACTAGTGTTTTCTTCTTTTATTGTCACTTTTTTCTGTTCTTTCTTTGATTCAGTTTCTTCTTCTGAAATGAGAGTAAAAAAAAGAAATGGTGGTTAAGCAGAATAGCTGCACTTTTGGAGACTTTGTTTCAGTTTTCATTGTCTGGCTTCTCAATGGTCTCAACTCTTAAAGAAAAGCAAATTCTATCCTTTAAGAGTAGCTGGCTTTTGGAGGTGGTGGTTGCATGATGGTGCTCATTATAACTTCTAGTGCCAGGGAGTCCTGCTTGTTTGGACTACTGTACTTGCAGTAGGTGCAGCGAGTGGGGGCTGTTTGGATATTTTTTCTCTCATCTGTCATTTCTCTTTTCTTTCTCCCCCTCTCTGGAAGATGGCCCAATATAGACTGAAATACTGTCTCAAAGGGCCGTTAAACCCAAAACAACAAACCAACCAACCAAATAACCAATTAAAGGGGCTTTGTCATCCTGGGAAACAAACAGGAAATCATAAAAGATGTCCCCTTTGTAAAAATGGCACAAAGCATGGTGCTGTTCCCATACATTTTTAAGTGAAATGTGCTTTACACTAAAATCATGAGCTAAGACAAACTCTGTATGAACTTGATTTCTTTTGCAAGGAGAAATTTCTAAGCTATATTCCAGCTAGTCATAATGCGTAGAAATATTTTATAACATTCATTTAATACATATATTGTATATTTTTAAGCTAATTTATTCACTCACCTTTATTTTCCTCTTCTTTTTTCTCCACATCTACTTCATCAATGCCTTCATCTAAAACGATAGAGGTCAAAACCATAATTTGATAGAAGGGGATCTTAAGGTGTATAGATACCATATCTATTTGGTTATAAGGTGGGCGTTTACCCTTTCAAAACTAATGCAAATATGTAAATAAGACTTGCATAATTTGTGTGAATTTTCTATGTCAGATTATCACAATTTACATGGTATTGTTATTTACAAAATGGGGTCAACTGTTTGTGGAAAGAATTTGCTCATAGTGGAGCAAATTTTTGCCTTAAACAGCTGACCCTTATTGAAAAGGCAAGAAATTTTTTTTTGTAAAAATGCTTTCCTGGAAAATATACTCATTTATCTAAAACTACTTTGCCTTGTGCTATGGTTGGGAAGCACTATTTAATCCTCTGATTTTCAAAATAGGTATACAAGAAACAGAATCTATAACATTTGGTTTTCTAAACTTTGATTTAAAAATTTGATCTGTTCCATCTCTACCCCTCCCAGATTACCCATACCCACCTTTCGCTACCTCTTTCTGTTCTTCCTTCTCTCCAGATCCTTCCTCATCCCCCTTCTCTGACTGTTTGGCACTCTGGTTAATGTTGTCTTCTTCGGTACTCTTAACAACACCTTCTCCTGCAGCTACTCTACCATTAACCTCATCTATGGCTTTTTGTATGGCTGTTTCTGCTGAAGAGTCTCCTGGAAATTTCCAAAATAACACAAAATTTTCAGAACAACAAAATATTGAAGAATCTCCTAAAAATTTCCAAAACAACATGCCAAGAATTTCCCTGAAATTTTTCAAAACAGTTGTTCAACACAGTGATCTTTTAAAATTTTCAAAATTTTACTAATTTTTAAGACAAAACAACAATTTTCAAGACCTTGCCTTGCATAACTAACCTTGAGATCTTGCCAGAGCTAAAGACTTTTCAAATGTTGCTGCTGCTGCATCCAATTCTCCAAGCTTCACTGAAAAAAAGAATGTTTTGCTTTAAATCAAAGTATATTTCAGAACCTGCACCTCCATTTAAGTCCTTTTCAACACTTTGTATATGCATACAGGTTCTGGGTATGCAAAAATCTACCCAAGACAGGTTTCACAAATAGTTGAATGATTTTCTGAGTGCCAATATTGCAGCAAGTTTCTTTAAAAATCACTTGCAAAAGTTAAATATCGATTTTTGTGTTTATTAAATGTTTGTATACACCTTTCCTATAAATCTATTAAGTCGCGAACGAGTTATCTACCCAAGTAGACTGTGACGTCATCTATAGGATATCCCATATAATTCAGTACAACTGCAAGCATACATAACATGCATAAAGCAGACGTTTTGTAAATGTAAACTGCAAAAAAAAATCCTTGAAAGACCAAATTAAAGTATAATTGCCCCGTTTTCGTGTAACATTTTTTATTTATATATATATTTATTTATTTATTTTAATATCATATTGAGAATCCCGACAAGTCGCTCTTGATTTTCATGATCCCTTTCATCGATGCCGTGTTTTAACAACCCGGCAATACATTCACGTTTGTTCAGTATAAAACAAGAGCTGTCGCCTGACAGCATAGCACGCCTGAATAGTGCTTGCCCATCACACAGTCGCTTTGGAGGTGTGGACTTCTATGCATAAAACTTCAAGCATGTCCATAATGACAACAGATTTATAAACAAAAGCTATCTAAGAAATAAGTCTTAAAATAAAATTAAAATAAAAAAATCCACATGAAATTTCAAAGTCCATGAGCTTGAGGTCAAAGAACTAAGCGGTAGGGGTGGGGGTGGGGGTGGGGGGTCTAGGAGCTAGGATGTAACAAAACCTTGAACCATTATCTAACATCAGTCCAAGTATTAGTATCAACTGAGTCCATCGTGGCACTGTGAAATTATGTCTTCATAAATATAAAACTTTAACCAAAATCTTTAAGACAAAACTCTAAGTCGATGACCTTGACTTCAAGGTCATCCAGTGGGGGAAGTATATAGTGTTTTGTAAAAACTCAAAAAAGTGTCTAACATCAGTTCAAGTGTAAACTAAATCTCTGCCAAGCATTATGAATCAGTATGCAATTAGAAAACTTTAATAAAGATCAAATTTCCAAAGTCTGTGACCTTGACATCAAGGTCACTGAGTGGGGTTGGGGTAGTACTCGGCAAAACTTTGGACTAATATCTAACTAAAGTGCAAATATAAAAAGAATTCATCACTGGATTCAGGAGATATGTGTCTTTAAAAGACTTTAACCAAAACATCCAATCAATAAAAAGACAATTTTTTAAGTCCACGACCTTGACATCAAGGTCACTGAGGGGGATGGGGGTAGTACCTTGGAAAACTTTGGACCAATATCTAACTACAGTGCAAGTATCAAAGGAATCCATCCATGGGTAAAGGAGATATTGGGCTTTATAAAACTTTAACCAAAACATCCAGTCCAAAAATACTCCCAATTTTCTAAGTCCATGACCTTGACATCAAGGTCATGGAGTGGGGTGGGGGTGGTACCCTGTTAAACTTTGGACCAATATCTACCTACAGTGCAAGTATCAAAAGAATCCATCCATGGGTTAAGGAGATATAGGTCTTTAAAAAACTTTAACCAAAACATCCAATCCGGACGCCGACGCTGACGCTGACGCAGACGCCGGGGTGACAACAATAGCTCTTCCTGAACTTTCGTTCAGGCGAGCTAAAAAAGGTTACCTTTCGTATAAATAAGTTTTGTAAATCTGAAAAGTTATTTCCATTTTTGCCGACATTCAGATATTACTTACGTATTATTACCGAACAGATTATAGCGCTGATATTTATGGTTTCTTGTGCGATACACCGATCTAAAAGCATCAGCATCCAGACAGTTTTCCGTAAGTTTGAACCCGAGGTTGAATTTATATTATTTTTTCCACCTCTTACTTATCTTCGGTATTATTTATTTGATCGTTTTCATTTCACGGTAGGTGTTCTTAAAGCTGCCGTCCGAACACGTGTCTAGGTAATACACAATCATAGGTGTTTGTTTATTGCGGCAATGCGCGCAATTCGGTGACTACACACAAACGAATTCCGTGTCAGCACACTTTGTTGTCATTTTTAGCGTGTGTCTGCTTTATAATCAGCTAATCGTTCGTTTTGTATCTTTTGTAATAACGGTCTGAACATCTTCCGCGTTTTTTTTCTTTTCCTTATGTTTAGAAGCTGTACTGGTGATACATACTCTTTCGATTACGGTAATTTTGGGCCGAAATTTTAGCGGGAAATCTTTTAGGTTTATGTCAAATTCCCAAATGCTATAAGTTATAAAGCTTATTTTCCGACAAAGAAAGAGCTAAATATAGTTGGAACAAAATAGTTGTCTTAATCTTAACCGTTGAATGTTAGTTTTGAATATACGGAAAACCGGCATTTATTTGGTTACACAATGAAAAACAACAGCCTATCCTATAGATGACGTCATAGGGGTTGCAAGGGACAAAACTCGAACAGACTCTGAATTATAGGAAAGGTGTATAAGGCCATGTACAAACCTGCCATGGGGTGTAGAAAGCTTCAGATTATGAGGGACCAAAACTGATCTTATCTTTACAAATGCACTGACTGAACAAAACTGGGTTGTGTGCAAACCGGGAATCTGGAGCCAGGCTCCTCTGGGGAACTACTTTTGACATCTCAGACACCATTTCATGCATCATTCAGCTAAATTCTAACTCCAGTTTCTCTCCTTTTTATAAATACATAAAACACAGCCATAATATTGGCTGGGTGTGGGGAGGGGAGGGGGGATGGGGATAGCTATTATACTGTGACTATTTGTTTTAGAACAATCAATTTCAGCTCTGATTTTACATACATTTTTCATGATTTTATGCATGAATATGGTCCAAGGCAAGGGCAGACAACCCCAGATAGAATAAGATATTGGTCACTATAGAAAGTTTTGCTGCTTCCACTGTTTGTTGCAAATTTTAGAATCAAGGAGAATACCTCCTTATTTTCCCCATTTTTACAAGGGGACAGCTTTTGTGATGTCCTGTTTGCTTCACTCAACAAGGAAACCCTTCCAACATGGGGACTACACTTAAAGGAAAACACTTGCTCCCAGGGGAGCAAAATCTTTCCTTTAATAGTCAACCCAAACTGAGAAGGGAGGCAAAAATGAAAATAGCAGAGTTGATTCCCCTAAAAGAATACCCAATCATTTTACGCAATCAAGCCTCACCCTCAGCTTGAGCTATCAATACAGATGCCTGTAATTGCCACATTGAATCGTCAGCCTCAACTGCAGCTGAATAGGACTGTTCTCCATAATCCTTGGCTTGTGAGAATTTGTTCAGCTCTAAATAACAGCGACCAATCTCGTGGAACAGCCATGTGCTTTCTAATGGTGATTTGCTCATTGGTAGTTTTCTTTCCCAGCTGTAAAGTATATAGAGGATCTTACATGAGTGCTCATATATTATTGAATTTATTAAATGAGTTGGGGAAAAAGATAAGATGCAAGGCTTTGCCGAGCATCTTATCGGTTTTACCCAACAAGTTTAATAAATTCAATAGTACAGGAGCATGAATGTAAGATTCTATTATCATATGACACTAAAATCGCATTTTATTAGCAAAATTTGCACTAAAACGTCAAGATTTTGCCATTAGAAAACGCGACGTTTTTATGGACGTCAACGTATAACGTTACGACATAATTTGCAGATTTAATCCACTAGTGGATTATGGTTTTTAATGCATGGCTTTATTACACTCTCAGATGCGATGTCATATGATAAAGTAACATAACACTTTATTAAATAATTTGAGAGAACTTTTTGTTTGAGAATACCATACTTCAGTTTTTGGACATACCAGAAGTGTATCAGCAACACAAAATTTGTAAAGGTTTCCAATACCCTTGTGGACATATGATTTGAAAAAGATACCCATTTACTGCTAGATTGAGAGAGAGTTGGCTGGCTTATTGGGAATTCAAACCTGCAACCATCTGCAAATAGTCGAGTGCCTCTTACCACTCTACCACCGCACCTCTTTTCATCTCTTAGGAATTTCTGTAACAATTATACCCTTAATTCTGCTTTAAAAGGTCTCTCAACGCATAGCAAATCAGAACTGATATTGAAATGGTCATCCATTTTCATACCTATTCTGGTCTGCAAGACTATACAATGTATTGCAGACCAGAACCGATAATGAAATGGTAATCCACTGTAATACCAACTTAAGTTTGCAAGGGCTTACAATAATAGTAAACATTGAAATCATATAATACTGTACTAGTCTATCAATTTCCATCTGAAATGGCAAACAATGTATTGCAGACCAGAAGTGAAATTATCATTCATTTTGCTGTCATTTCCAGTCTGCAAGGGTAAACAATATATTGTGACCCAAAATGGTAGTGAAATCACTATGAATTCTAGTTTGCAAAGGGCATACAAGAATTGCAGACCAGAACTGATAATGAAATGATTATCCACTTTACAATTAATTCCAGTCAGCAAGGGTATACAATGTATGCCCTTGCTGATCAGAACCAAATATAGTTATTCCTCCATTACCACACAGCATTTAGGGGGCTTGTCCTGCTATACTTATATCTCTTTTAAACTTATCAAAGAAATGCCAAGCCTGAACCTTGTAGTTGCTGTGGTAATGGAGCTGTTTTTTCAAGTACCATATTTCTTTGATTATATGACAGGGGTTTTTCCTTTCAAAACAATTCCAAAAATCTAGATCCATCAGACAGATCTAGATTTTTGGAACTGTTTAAGAAGACAGGTTTTTCTGTCTGAGAAGACAGGGGTTTCCTTTCCAAAATAATCCTATATATCTAGATGTCTAAAACAATCCTAAATATCTAGATCTGTCTTAGAAGACAGACCTAGATTTTTAGGATAGTTTTAGAATGGAAACCTCATCTCATAGGAGAATTTCATAAGACTGATTTAGATATCTGGGGTCATTCTAGTAATGGAAAAACACCCTTTTACAGTCAAATAATAACACATGGAGGGTAAATATGATTTAAACTAACTAGAGTTGCGGACTTACACTTCTATGGCTTTATCAAATGCTCCACTTCTGGCATGAACACGACCTATGTTGTCTAAACCTCGAGATACTGCTTCCAACATGTCACTGAAACAAACAAGATTTTTTAATGAATATGAACAGGGAAGGAAAGGTAATGTGCACGGATACCTGCCCTTGGTTTAGCCGTCATTTTGACAAGCAGGGCATGTTTTTTTCCAGGCATTGTTAGCTTAACAAAGTCTTTAGCCAAGAACCTGTAAAGTCCTTTAGTACACACAATATCAAATGCCCTAATATTTTTGCTGAAAAAATTGTTAAGGTCTTTTGCATTACAAAAAGTTCTCACATTTTTGCAGCGAAAAATGGCAGTGTTTTTTATACTACATGTTTGAAAATTTAACATTTCATAAACTAACAATGTTGTTAATTTTGAACAACTGGGGCCTAGAATAATACTAGTTTCCCTGATTGACATATCTCTTCTCCAGTCAAAGTTAACCATAAACAAGAGGACCATTGGTCCTGTAGCTCACCTGAGTCCATTCAGCCTCAGTACTCTAGGGTAAGTTACTCTAAGGCAAACTGGACACATAGGTGGTATCATACCTGTGACCCTCAGGGTGGAAAATGAAGAAAGACAAGAATCATCCAACCTGGCCAAAATTTGAACTGGTCCGATATTTAATGGCTGTCCTAGATACTTGCAAGTTTGAAGAAGTTGCAGTCAAAACTAAAGATGCTATGGCCCGGACAACATTTTCCCCATTATAAGTCTATGGAACCTTTTTGTTGCCATGGTAGCCCCAGTTTGAAACCAATCTGCCCCAAAACAATATTAAATCAATCCCACCCCCCCTAACAATGCTACATAGAAAATTCGATCAAGATTGGCCGGGCCGCGTAGCGCAATCGGTAGGGCACCTGAAGTCAGAGGTCCTGGGTTCGATACCCGGTCTGGCCACATACTTTCGTTTCTCCTTCCACTGATTCAAGAAGGGCAGTTGTCAGTTACTGGCGAAAGTATGTGCACTTAGTACTGGTTAACCGCTTAGGAGGTCTAGCCTGCCCAGGAATAGTGTGGTTAGGTTAACTGACCGTCCCGACATGACCTTAGCTGTTTACCGTGGACGTTAAGCAAGAAAACAATCAAATCAATGATCAAGATTGGCCACTTACTTTAGCAAATAGTAATGCTTAAAAGTGTGGACATACGACAGACCAAGCCTATACTATTAGCTCACCATGTGAGCCTTTGGCTCAGGTGAGCTAAAAATAGCAACTGTGACCTTGACCTTAGAATGCTGAAACGCAAACTTGTTCAAGATATTGTCATACTAAACGTTTGTGTGAAGTTAAATCAAAATCTGTCCATAAATGAAGGCTCTAGACAAAGTTTTTCTAAAAATAGCCACTGTGACCTTGACCTTGATCCCAGGACGCTGAAATGCAAACTTGTCCAAGATATTGCCATACTTATCAATTGTGTGAAGTTAAATCGAAATTGGTCCATAAATGAAAGTGCTAGTGCAATGACAAAGTTTTTCTGCAAATAGCCACTGTGACCTTGACTTTGATCTCAGGATGCTGAAACCCGAGCTTTTTCAAGATATTGTTATAATAAACTTTTGTGTGAACGTTATAACCAAAATGGGTCCATAAATGAAGGCTCTAGTGCGATGACTAAGTTTTTCTAAAAATAGCCACAGTGACCTTGACCTTAACCCAAGAACGCTGAAATGCCAACTTGTCCAAGATATTGTCATACTAATCACTTGTATGATATCCGATTGAATTCAGTCCACAAATTGAAGGGGCTACAGCGATGACAAAGTGTTTCTAAAAATAACCACTGTGTCCTTCACCTTGACCCACAAAGACTGAAACGCATTCTTGTCCAAGATATTGTCATACTCATCACTTGTGTGAAGTACAATTGAAATCATTCAATTGAAGGCAATAGAATGATGACCAGACAACATTTTCCCCATTACAAGTCTATGGGAAAATATTTATCGCTCAAGGGCAAGTAACTCTGAAATGAATGATCCAAACTGGCCCAAATTCGAATTGGTCCGAGATGTTTTGACTGCAATCAAAATTGAAGAAGCTAGGGCCCAGACAACATTTTCTCCATGGTAAGTCCATGGGAAAATATTTGATCGCTCAAGGGCAAGTAACTCTAAAATGAATGATTCAACCTGGCCCAAATTCGAACTGGTCCGAGATGTTTTGACTGACCTGGATACCTGCAAGTTTGAAAAAGTTGCAATTAAAATTGAAGAAGTTAGGGCCCGGACAACATTTTCTCCATGGCAAGTCCATGGGAAAATATTTTATCGCTCAAGGGCAAGTGTCTCTGAAATGAATGATTCAACCTGGCCCAAATTCGAACTGGTCCGAGATGTTTTGACTGTCCTGGATACCTGCAAGTTTGAAGAAGTTGCGATCAAAAATGAACAAGCTAGGGCCCGTACAACGTTTTCTCCATGGCAATTCCATGGGAAAATATTTTATCGCTCAAGGGCAAGTAACTCTGAAATAAATGATTCAACTTGGCCCAAATTTGAACTGGTCCGAGATGTTTTGACTGTCCTGGATACCTGCAAGTTTGAAGAGGTTGCGATCAAAAATATAGAAGCTAGGGCCCAGACTACATTTTCTCCATTGTAAGTCTATGGGAAAATATTTTATCGCTCAAAGGCAAGTAACTTTGAAAAAAATGATCCAACCTGGCCCAAATTCGAAGTGGTCCGAGATATTTTGACTGTCCTAGATACCTGCAAGTTTGAAAATGTTGCGATCAAAAATGAAGACGCTAGGGCCTGGACAACATTTTCCCCATTATAAGTCTACGGGACCTTTCTGTTGCCATGGTAACCAAACTATATCCAATCAATCCCCCACCCCAACCATGCTACACATAAAATTTGATCAAGATTGGCCACCTACTTTAGCATATATGAATGTTTAAAAGCGTGGACGTACGACGTACGACACAGGACGGACGACGGACCAAGCCTATACTATAAGCTCACCTTGTGAGCCTTCGGCTCAGGGGAGCTAATAATAGAAATTCTTTCCTATTAGGGTAGCTACTTATGAGAAAGAAGATAACACCTCCAGAAGAGTCATCTACCATGGATTTGTATTCATACACATTGACATACCAAGAATTTGAAAGATCAGCCTGCACATACCTGGGACATCCACAGGTCGACATACTGCATCATCTCATGAAATCCAAACATCTTGGCGGCACAAGTAATTACAGCATCTCAAAATTATCCCTCAATTGTCAGCAAAATCTTTTCCAAACTGGAGCGCTGAACATACTTTGTGCTTTGTTATAGTGACTGTATACCTTTTGCCCTTTGGAAATTTCTCAATCTTATGTACCATATATAGAATTTGAAGTCCAAAAATATATGGCTTGCTTTATACAGTAATAAACTGAGTAAATATTTTATATTAGTTCTCAAAAATGAATACAGCCCATCACTTACTACATATCTTAACCAAGTTGATCTATGTTGCTGACAGGCAAGGTACTTTATAAGAACAGGTATTTCTGGCCTGAATGAGTCAGAAATTGACCATAATAATAAAGCACTATTAACCACACCTGGAGCCCTTGTTAGGGGAAATAAGGTGCATGCTTACTTGTTTTCACCCATATTGAGATCAGTCTGATGGTTGTCCAGAGCTCTTTCATAGCTTCCCATCTCAAGATGAGCATTACCAATACAGCTGTACAAGTTAGCAATGACCTCGACCTTGTTGGGCACCTGGTCCTCCGAAAAGTTCTGTACAGTTGACAAACATTTCTGTGATCTCTGTAAGGCTTCCCTGTATCGGCCTTCACACTGTGCTGTAAAATATCATTTCAAGAATGAGCAACATTACAATGAATATAAATGATCATTGGAAAAAATTCTATATCATGTTACTCTTAATAAATGCCCCTTCTCTAATAATGCCCAGCCTTCTCCAGAAATAATGTTATACTGACTTGCAAACCTCTCTGTTTTCTGTCAGTTTTACAAAAGGGAACAAAGTGAATTCCTGTTTTCTTCTCTAGAGGATGCAGCTCTTCAAACTGGGTCTACTCTTAAAGGAAAGAATTTGCTCCCAGAGAAGCAAATTCTTTCTGTGAAGAGCTGACCCCTTTGAGAAGGTAGGCAGAAAAAGGGGGAAATAGTAGAACTGCTTCATTTGGAAGTTTATCCTTTCACCTTAATACTGTTTATTACAAGTATTCTGGCAGTGGCTGATTAACTACTCTTTGGGTTCTAAATAATTCCCCCACCCCCTTTTCGAAAATGTGACGCCCCCAGAGCATTAAACAGGATTAATACAGTATCATTACCTTAAAGTGTATGGGTACAATACCATGATTTCATGCAATTTTCACAATGAGAGACAAGGGCTTCGCAAGCGGCGCATAATACGCCCGTTTCAATTTCCTAAAGGAGTTACAGAATGAGCAAGATTGCAAAAGGATAGACAGGCAGACAAACAGGGGCAAACACTCTATAATAATTAACTAGAACTGTCAGCGAATCCGACTATACCCCGCTTAATTGCTTAAATCAAATGATGTTATTTTCGTAGCAAAAAGCATAAAGAGGGAGAGAAATCATTGTTACCACGTATACCAAAAATTAATGGTTGCTGTGAAATCTGTTACAAAAAATTACTTTATATAAAGTCAGGAGAGAAAGAAAATTGGAAAAATATAGGGAAGAATAAGCAGGAGAAGACTGGTTATCAATCCCACAATACAAGTTATCATCAACATGCATACAAAAATTCCTACCCTAACTTACAGATGCATAGAAATCTTTTGCAAAAAAAATGCATTATTCAAAGTAAAGAGAGAAAGAAAATCGGACAAAATACAGGGAATAAAAAGAGGAGAAGTCTGGTTCTCAATCCCACAATACAGGAAGTCATCATTAACCTGCATACCAAATATGACTAATCTAGCTTGCATGGTTGTGGAGAAATCTTTGATGAAAAAGTTCATTATTCAAAGTATGGAAAGAAAGAATATTGGACAAATACAGGGAAGAATAAGAGAAAAAGGCTGGTTCTCAATCCCACGACACAACTTATCGTCATCAACCCGCATACCAAATAAGAGTACTCTAGCTTGCTTGGTTGTGGAGAAATCTTTGACGAAAAATTTTATTATTCAAAGTATGGAAAGAATGAATATTGGACAAATACAGGGAAGAATAAGAAAAAGGCTGGTTCTCAATCCAAAGATACAACATATCGTCACCAACCTGCATACCAAATATGACTACTCTAGCTTGCATGGTTGTGCAGAAATCTTTGACGAAAAATTTCATTATTCAAAGTAGGGAAAGAAAGAAAATCGGACAAATACAGGGAAGAATAAGCAGGAGAAGGCTGGTTCTCGATCCCACGATACAACATGTCGTCATCAACCTGCATAACAAATATGACTACTCTAGCTTGGGTGGTTGTGGAGAAATCTTTGACGAAAAATTTCATTATTCAAAGTATGGAAAGAAAGAAAATCGGATAAATACAGGGAAGAATAAGCAGGAGAAGGCTGGTTCTCAATCCCACAATACAACATGTCGTCATCAACCTGTATGCCAAATATGACCAGTCTAGCTTGTATGGTTGTGAAGAAATCTTTGATGAAAAATTTGATCAAATGGGGACGGAAGGACAGATGGAAGGACGGACAGATGGACAGACAGATGTAAACCAGTATACCCCCCACTTTTTCAAAGTGGGGGTATAATGACTGCAACATCATCAAAATATTTAACACATGATATACTGTTAGTATTCCAAGGTAAGTTGGACAAGGGAGATAACCTAAATACATAAGTTACACCATTTTTAGTTCTAGTTTTTTCCCTTGACAATATATTGTACAAGAAAACACAAAAATATCCTTTTAGAACTAATGAAAGGGATTAACTCTAAAATGAAGAAAGGGAAAGCAGCCATTTTTGTACACAGGACATCGTTACGACTTCATTTACATTGCTATGATGTTTTATAAAGATATCCCAAACGGTTATCTAGTTATGGCGCGTACAAGACTTACAGGAAAAAAAATAATCAAAGGGGCATAACTTCAAAAGTAAGAAAGGGGGAGCAACCATTCTTGTACGGGACACGTTCCCCCACCCTGATACATATGTCTACCAAATTTCATGAAGATATCCCAAATGGTTACTGAGTTATGGCTTGTACAAGAATGTTTATGGACGGACGGACGGACAGCGCCACGACATAATACGTCCGTTTTTTCAAAACGGGCAAATAACAACCATTTGTGACTTCCTGTTTGCTTCCATGGGCAATGAAACCCATCCAAAAAAGGATCTGCTCTTAAAAGAAAATTGCTCCTATAGAATCAACTTGTTTCCTTGATGAGTTGACCCCCATTGAGAAGGGAAGCAAAAATAAACAGGGTAAAGTTGCTTCCCCTGTTTACCATTCACCTTAAAGTCTGCTCCAAACATATAACAACACAGGGATGCTTAAACTATTACCAGGGTGGGAGTTACGGCACCCAACTTGGACTTTGATTTTCTATTGTGTTTCAATGGGTCCCACCATTCTGTTAAACTCATATATATTGCAACAGAGCTGTCTGAGCAAACCCTGTAGAAAATGAACATGTTTTATAATTACAGCTACTAAATATGAGTCAGCTTCCCAGCATTTAGGGAAATCAGAGTATCTTTTTTTTTTTTTAGAACTTTTACCTTGATCAATTCTCTCCAGTTCCTTGATAATGTAATCATTTGGTGACAACTTGCTTGAAGTTACTTCCCTTCTTCTTCGCTGCATCACTCGGTCATGTCGTCTAGCATACATTGGTTTCTGTTGACGCCAGAAGTCAGATCTAGTGTCAAGGTATGACAGACCCTCGGTGACTAGTGTTGAGATCATTTTACCCATTTCAGAGTTAGAATCTGAAGCAAATAGAAGCACACTGTAAACAATGATTGTATTTTAGCTTTTTTTTTTTACTTTTTAGTTGAGATGCAATACAACATAGCAAGGAAGGGAATAGCTCTTAGACCTAATGTTAATCTAAGTAGGCCTCTAACAGCTTCATCAAGGTTGGCCGGGAAATACCAGTGGCGGGAATTCCCAGTGGTAATTACCGGTAATTACCGTCCTGGGAAATACTCCAAATTTGGCCAAAGTGGGAAATACTGGGAAATATGAAATTTTAGAGCTGTTTTTCTCAAAATATTCTATCATATTTCTTTAAATTTAAGGTGATAACACACATTTATTATCTCTTATATGCATATCATGCAAATAAAGATGTAAATTCCAGGACTGGTCCATGCTAGAGGACACAGCAGATGATTCTTGGTTGTGTCAAAGGCTATGATTTCAAAGAAAATTGCCTTTAAAATTCTTATTTATAAAAATTACAGACTGTAAAATCCTTTCTTTAATCACTTAACAGTAGTGTTTCAGAACTGTATTTATAAACACAAAATCTTATTATCATTTGGTTCTCATACAAATGTATATACTAATCTGAGCTGCAGTTTTACTTGAACATTTTTGCCTCCTTAGGTTCTCAGACAAGGAGAATTAAGTTTTGTGACATTTTCTGAATTCCAGGGAGAAGTTTTATTCCAAATTTAGGATTTTCTATACATGTATGTCTTTAATACACTTTGATTCTCACTCAGCTCGAAAAAGGGAGAAGCCAGTCAGCTTAAGGAGAGAATTTCTCCTACTTCTCCCTCTAGGCTGACCCTTGCTGGTTTATCGCTGCAACAGACCATAGCTTTCTGTAGGCTAACTGAATCTGTTCTTAAGTTTGATCTTACCCCAATTTGCCAAAACCCTGTGAAGGTCTTCAAAACCTGGGCATAGATTCACAACTACTTCACACAAAAATAGTGTGTACCATGTTCCAGTTTCTTGCATGTATCTCTGAGTTTGTCGTCTGATTAATTAGACATGATGTGTGGATATTGTGGTCCAAAGGTTACCTGATGAAGTCCTGTAATGTCTTTTTTCCCCAAGGGCTTCTCAAGAGAATATCTATCTTATATTTTTGTTGTTGAATGAAAAATGAACTTTTATTAAAAAAGTCATAATAATAACTATGCTTCCTATTGTAAGTAATGACCAAACACCACTGAAGGTGTGAAAAATAATTGAATTGTCTTCATTCAACTGAGAGATGACATTTACTGTTGGTACTTCTCATCTCAGTGTGTTGTAGAAACTACTTGATACACAGAGACAACTGTACATGCAGACTCATCCTCGCCCAGTTCGTATAAAAAATAATTTGATTGCATATGCAGATCTAGACAATATTTTATCTGAATCCTTGTTTGATGTTTAAATAAAGGGTTGTTTAATTATTTTTTGCTTTGCATATACATTTGTATAGTTTTATGGCTGTTATAGAACATATTTAGAACTTTGTAGGTGGAGAGAGACCAATTTCCCAGTAATTCCCGGGAAATACAGTAATTCCCGGGAATTACCAGTATTTCCCGCCGTCCTGGGAAATATGAGTATTTCCCGCCTTTTTGCCAACCTTGAGCTTCATTAATCAAAGTTTACTCAATCATCCATCATTTTTGCAGAGCTCTAGATAAGAGGGGTATTTGATGATAATTGAAGGATAATCTTTCTTATTTCTCATAGAAACAATATGCTTTGACCCCTCATCTGGACCGTCTCGATGAGACGGTTCAGATGAGGGGTCGCAACATAAGTTTTTATGCAGAATTAACAAAAATTATCCCTAATTAATCACTAAATACTCCCTCTTATCTAGAGCTCTGTTTTTGTAAACCATTGCTTGATCACAAAATTCCAGCTGTCAGAGTATAACCACTACAAGATAAAACTTTCATTTTGTGCCTCTAGATTCCTCAAGGTCCATACATGTCGTGTCAGCCATAAAGACGCTGCTAAGACTGCCAGAACCCACAGGCTACTTTGACCCTTTGCTATTTGCACCCTTTTGAGAGATGCGGCTCTTAATATACGAATGTACCCGGTCACCAACCTGTTTCTTTGAGTAGTTTTTCAAGATATTGTCTGTCACCATAAAGCTCTCCTAGAAGTTGTTTAATTGTTTTCTCACTGCCTGCCGCTTTGGGATCTCGTACTTTTTGTTGTTGTTGCTGTTGGATTGGTCTCCCGTATGTCTTCCCTTTACGCTTTATCTTTTTCTGAAAGGATGACACAAATATATACTGTTAACACTTATATTTAATGGTGACTTAATCTTAGCCCCTAGACTAAAACGAAATGTGAAAAAAAATCCTTCGCCAATATTCAGTTTTCAATACATTTACAAACATAGTAGCTAAAAATATATACCTAAAATGTTTGAAGAAAGCACCAATCTTAATCACAGCAAAATGCTGGTTTCACAGAACCCCCAAAATTTGATCAATTAGTGCTGCTTTAGCTTGAACCCTAAAATTGACACTGTATGTATTGTTGAAATACTTCCAATGTCTATCACCATTTCATTTTTTGATCTTGTATTTGTATTAAAACACTTTTCTCAAACAATGAATTTAAGCTAGATGAAGATAAATTCATTTTTTAATGAAACTTCATAAATCTAAACGTACACAACTGGCCCTCCTACCCATCCCCATGCTTTCAAAGCAATGGAATGCTCACAGCACCGTACCTATTCAGCTATAAACCGCTGTTTTTCCAGCTCTAAAATGATCCCAAATACCTAAATCAGTCTTATGAAATTCAGCTATAAACTGGGTTTTCCCTTCTAAAACAATCCCAAAAATCTAGATCCATCTTATAAGATGGATCTAGATTTTGGGAAATGTTTTCGAAGGGAAAACCCCCATCTTATAACTGAAGAAATATGGTAAATCAAATAATCTCACCTCATCTTGAAGAGCAAAGAATGACAGATCTCCTTCTGTGGTTAATCTTATTGTTTCAGGAGCTGCAAAAAATCATATTTCTTCAATCAAAATACAACTAACAAACTTTTTAGTTTATTATTACTACTTGGTTATGCTCTGTCTATCGTTGCTTTTTTTTTATCATCAAAAAGAGGCTTACACATTCTCTAATACTGGCTGTTAAATTACATGTGTTTATGCAATGACTGAATAAAAAGCTGCAGTTTTGTCACAGGCTAGAGGTCAGGTGAGGCACGGTCTATGGCCTTGATTAGCTGTCTCCACGGCAGCGCTCACATGAGGGTGTTATATCCAATATAGTATTATAAGTAGTAGCATTATCCTGTTTTGTATTACACTACTGGTATACTTAAAATATAGACACTTGCTCTATAACCAATCAACACTTGGAGACACATGGCACAGTCTACCTGTTACGATCTGTATTAATATGACAGACTAGATTCATACATTTTGTCTAGAAAGCTCAACAAACGTAGGGTGCACTATAAAAGGCTTGCACTTACATCCCACAGAATTATCTATTGCCTCCTGAGCTTTCTGTATGCCCAATCTAAATTCCTGCAGTTCTGGGCGTAACTTGTGACCTCGGTGATAAAATACTAGAGCCATTTCAAAGTCTCCCTGATAGTATAATGCTTGAGCTTTCTGGTAAATTCCCTGGAAAAAGCATTTCATTTGTACATTTCATAAACTATATACAGTCAACTCCCGATATCTCAAACACTGATATCTCAAAGTGTCTTCCTATATCAAAGAATATATTTCCTATTTTCATTTACATTTCAACTCCTGTTATCTCAAACTACTGATATCTCAAAGTAAATTTTCTGGTACCAGAAAATTTACTTTGAGATATCAGTAGTTTGGGCTGTTCGACTTCGAAATATCGAGAGTCAACTGTGTATACTACAAGCACTTCAAACCTCTAAATAATGGGACTGCTGCACAAACTGACCAAGTACAAAGTCTTTTACAATAATGGTATTATAAAATCATGTGGAAAAAGAACTGCAACCTTAACAAGAACTCTTTGGGATGTGGTGTCTTGCCTGCTTCTGCATTGTCACAAAGCAGAGCTAAACAAAAAACTTGACAAACTTTTTGCTGCTGAAACCGGAAAAGTAAACTTATGCCTCACTTCTGCTTGTCGCAGATGAGACAAAAAAAAACAACGTTATTTATAACTGAAGTCTTCCGAGGTTGCTGAAGCAGGACTTAAATATGCAGCTGCTTTACTTCCAGAGAGGAATAAAACATGACCAAGACCCAGTGCTGTACATGACTATGACTATGTACAGCTGTACAAAAACTGTAACTCAGTCTAGCTCCAGTATGCACATATATGAAAAGTTGTCAGCCCTGGAGGAAAGTAAACGGGAGGTCAAAAAAAGTTTTTCTCCTTTGCCAAAGTGGCAGCAAACCATTGAGCTGTACCCATAAAATATGCCAAATATGCTAACTCATATATTTGTCCTAGACAAGGGCGTAGCTACGTATACGGCAAATACGCAAGTGCGTATTGAAATTTTGTCAAAATTGACAAAATTTCAAAACGCACCTGCATATTTGCATGCTGAAATTTTATAAATTAGACAAGATTGCAATACCAATTACCAAAGTGGCTGATATACTAGCTTTCCTTTCAAGAAGTAGACCATAAAACATGGTTGTGCGTATCTTGAAATTGCCCCTAGTTACGCCCCTGCTAGACAGCACTGAAGGGCAACTATATTCTGCAGCAATGCACTTTATATGAATTACCATAATCAGATTTTTCAGAGGGATGTTCGAAAGAAAAGCAAACCTTGTGAAAATCTTTTTCTTCTTCCAATGAAGCCTCCGCATCCATCAGAGCACTCTGCATGTCTCCAAGCTGGAGGTAACATTTTGATCTGGATACTAAACAATTCTTCTCATTTGGTGTAAGATCTAAGGCCTAGGAATATAAACAAGGAGACAGTAATATAGCAACTGGTGAATAAATCAAGCCAACTCAAGCCAAATGGCATGTACCTCAATAACCTAACTACATGTACTGGAACCCTGTGTAAGAAATAATTGACCCATGACGTCGAAGTGACATCAAACCAACATGCGACGTCATCATGTTGCATTGACGTCATGTGCCTGCTGGGGAAACTATCGTAAAAGACAGATGGGTCTGAGCAAACAGTGCAGACTGCTCCTTCAGTCTGATCAATGTTTACACTGTTTGCCATTTCAGGGGCATCTCTTTAGGATGCATTACTGCATGATTAATCCAAGCTTTCCCTGATGCCCACTTTTTTTTGTATGTTGAAAGCCACCAATCAAGAATACCAAAGTCTGAGAAGGCTCAGTTTACTGCATGGTACAAACTGTTCCTTTTTTTCATTGTGTTCCAGTTTGATAAAGTTTTACTATCAGTCTTGTCTTCAAATGTTAGAGTAGTAATGCACCAGCCATTTGCAACCACAGCCCCCCTGGGGCCGGGGAATAGTGGGGATATTGACTGTACACTCTGCAAAACCCTGGTATATGCCCTGCACTGTGGGGACATTTTTATGTCAAATCCCTGGAAAAGGTCTCCGCCCCACAGGGGATCATATAAATTCAAAAATCCATATTCTGACAATGTGTGGCAGTAAACTTCTTTAAAAACACTCCACTATTTTCCCCACTATTTTCGCGGGAATCAAAATCCCTGCATATCCACAGCACTGCCCCATAGCACTGCCGGGACACCTCTTAGGTAAAATCATGGTACTTAAGACCCGCTATCCCCTGCCCCATGGGGGGCGTGGTTGCAAATGACTGGTGCATAACAGTCTTTCACGAAAACCCATCTGACCGCCTGACATGCCTGGTAAAAATTCATTCGGTCTGGTAAAATTATTCAGAATTTTCAAGTGCATTTTAATCATTTTACCAGATTTGGTCCTGTAAATTCTGGCAGACTTTTGTGAACTCTGGCATAAGTCAGAGCATCGGGACTACCCTTCACCGTACCTACTCCATTTATGGCCTTTATGACAAGAGCAATCGGTAATCATCACATGGGACCTCATTGTTGTTTTTTCCCACCTTATGACCAGCTGTACCGCAAATTCAAAAAATCCGGAGACCAGGTATTTCGAGATAGTTTTGTTAAGCTGAGGAAGCAAATCAAAAGTAAAATTAAACTTTTTCATATGACATATTTAGAAGGTCTTCTTGGGCTTAATGATGATAATACCACCTGTGATAGTAAAAAATTGTTTGCATTTCTGAAGAGCTCAAAGCAGGACCAGATTGGCAGTCCTCCACTCAGACATAATGGCAACCTAGTCACTGATACATTGCAAAAATCAAACTTACAGAACTCCGAGTTTCAGTCTGTCTTCACAGCTAAATCCCCCCTTTCACTTTCCAGACTATGTACCATGAAGCTCCAGGATATGGCTGACAGTGGGCAGACATCTGCTGACACTGTCCCAGCTGGGATCTTAAACTCCACTCCTGTTATGGAGGAATTTGGGATCTCAGTTGCAGGTATCCTGAATCTTCTAAAGAACCTTAAACCAGGTAAGGCGGCCGTCCTGACAGGCTTAGACCACTCCTGCTGCAGGAGCTGAGAGAGGAGATTGCCCCCATATTGCAGGTACTCTTTGAGCGCTCCCTTAAAGCAGGAAAACTCCCAACAGACTGGTGCAAAGCCCTAGTAACTCCAGTCTTTAAGAAAGGAGACAAGTCATCGGCTGCAAACTATAGACCGATCTCCCTCACTTGCATACTTTGTAAGGTCCTCGAGCATATAATAGCTTCAAACTTGGTTAAGCACATGGATAAGCATGACCTATTGTATGATCTACAACATGGCTTTAGAGGAAAACGGTCATGCGAAACCCAGCTTGCCATGTTGGTCGAGGACCTTGCCAGGAGTGCGAGTGCAGGAAAACAAACAGATCTAATACTGCTGGACTTTTCAAAGGCGTTTGATAAAGTGAACCACTCCAAGCTCCTTTGGAAGCTCCATCAGTATGGGGTCAGAGGAAATGCACTACGCTGGATCTGTGCCTTCCTGGGTAACCGGTCGCAGACGGTGGTCCTTGATGGTGAGGAATCGGGGTCGGTCCCAGTATCCTCTGGGGTTCCCCAGGGCTCTGTCCTGGGGCCGATCTTGTTCCTCATTTACATCAATGACCTGCCAGATGAACTGACATCCAAAGTGCGACTCTTTGCAGATGATACGGTCGTGTACCTAACAATCGGAGGCATGGATGACAGCAATGTGCTACAAAAGGATTTGGACAAACTGTCAGTGTGGGAGTCCAGGTTGGACATGGAGTTCAACCCCTCTAAGTGCCAAGTTGTAAGGGTGACCACTGCAAGGAAGGTTACAAACACTTCATATCAGTTGCATGGTCAGATCCTTGAGGTGTTCACCAGTGCAAAGTACTTGGGGGTTGACATATCTAGTGGCCTATCCTGGAACTCCCACATAGACCGAATCACTGCAAAAGCTAATGGCACTCTTGGCTTCGTAAAAAAGAAATATCAAAACTAAGAATAAAAAGGTCAGAGGGACTGCCTACAATACACTTGTACGCCCTCAGCTGGAGTATGCTGCCCCAATATGGGACCCCATACAACAGAAAAGATACTCCAGCTAGAAAAGATCCAACGTAGGGCTGCGCGATGGACCACCAGTAATTACGATTACCGGTCAAGCGTGACAGCCATGTTACAAAATTTAGGTTGGCGGACCCTAGAACAGCGACGGGCTGACGCGCGTCTTTGTTTATTCTATAAGATTGTATATGGCCTTGTGGCAGTACCTCTTCCTGATTACATCCAACCTTCAAATAGAATATCCCGGTACTGCCACTCGATGACCTTCAGGCAGATTCATACGTCCAGAGATTTTTACAAATATTCATTTTATCCATTGGCAGTTGTCCAGTGGAATGCCCTTCCAGAGTATGTTGTACGCCTACCAACCCTAGAAGCATTCAAGGATGCGGTTGGTAGACTGCAACACTCAAGGCCTTAGATCCAGAGGTAGTTGTTTTTAATCTGATTTTAACTTCACTACTCTATTTTAACCTATCATCTTTTATCCCCTGCACTATTTTTACTTTTACTGTTCTTTTCTAGATTAATTTTCTGCCTGTTTCTTGCTTGACGCGCGTACCTGCCTAGAATGTCCGCGAGGGCGTGAGGCAGTATATAGAGAGATATGAGAGCATACAGTAAAGCCATATTGGAACAGAACAGGAGTTCAGTTCCACTGAATTGATAAGTTTTCGTTTCATTTCTTCATAACAGAAGAGAACATGGCAGTTTACAACGCCTGTGGTCTAAAAGCTCAGTTCATGGGTTTTCTTATTCATACGAGCTTGTTTGACAGTGTAAGTATGGCGTGTACACACTGTCAATTCTGATCATTTAATAAATAAAAAAAAAAACAGAAGAAAACGGTAGGAACTTACAATGGTGTAGCTTTCAATTGCTTTCCTGTATTCCCCCTGTTTATACAAAGAATCAGCTTCCGCTCTGTAGATTTCAAATGTGCCTTTCGGTCCTTCCGACGCATTGTCGTCGTGTCCATACATTTTTCTTTCTTATTTTACGGTTTTATCGTCTTTTTTCGTAATTTTTAGAACTGCTAAATCTGTCAAAATACTCCTTCTTTCTCCTTTGTCAACTTCCGGTGTTTCTTAGCAACGAGCGCGTGCTAATAGAAATGTCGGATTCAAACCACGTGATAAAACTTGATAGCCCGGGAAAAGTTTGAGTCTAATTGGCAATTAAAAACCGACTCATCTTTTAATTAACATAAATCGTGTTGCCGACGGTCGATATTGTATAAAATGAATAATGATATAAAAGAACAATAATAAAACAGACTGAAGTGCACAGAAAATAAAATAATCCATGTTTGCCGGTGCATAATCCGTTAGTTAATCCTTTAGATCCACTTAAAATCTCTTCTACCCTTTCACAAATATTTTTAAGCTAGCGAAACAAGTAAAATGGGACAGAAGTTAGTAATCTGTGTGTTAAAAGTCATGGATTATTCCAAGATTCAATTTAATTTAAGAAATAGAAATGGTTTTCATTCGTTTGGCGCGACGTGTATTTGTATCTAAAATCCGCCTGCACATCAGCGCAATCTGATCAGATTCTATCACCGAGAATCTTAAATGTGATAAGTAGGATTTTAACATGTCTGTGCAACTGCGCATGCTGAGTAGTCACTGAACGCCTCTTTTTCCGCACTATGAAACTACGTACTACGTACTATGAAAACATGCACATACACTAGACATGACCGTACAATCCGCTTAAGTGAATTGTTGATGTTAACAGACAATACCATGGGCAGATGTGCGGATGCACCGACTGACTAGAGTGTTGTCTTATTAACTGCATCAGGCCACTTTTCACAGCAAAGGTGGGAGAGAGTAGAGAGGAGAGTTTATTAGAGTGGGGTCGTTTATGGGAAGATATATGGTAGCTCTGTATATGAGCCGGGACACGTCAGAAGTGCAAGAGCAGATGGCTACAAGCATAATGCGAGCGTGCATTTCTTTCATCCATCAAACCACACTTTTCATCAGCCCAAGCCAAAGCGTTTGAGCACCCGACAGTACCCGTCAAGAACGTATATGTTCCATTTTTTGCTGGTCTTCTCCCAGAGGGTACATGACGTTGAAATGGCGCCATACTGACGTCGATACGACGTAATGATGTCGCATCGATGTCAGTGCAACGTCGTGTGACAGCTTGGCTCGGACGTCCTTCTGCTAAGATGCATCCACGAGTAGTCTTAACCTATATTTGTCCCTTAAAGCGCCAATGAATTTGAAAACAGCGTGAATCAAGATAAGGCGGCTCATATAACAACCCGCCTCATCTGGGCCAACACTGTTTACCCTCTATTCTTTGCCTATATGTGCTATAGCTTGAACCGAAAGTTGACCGAGGACAGTAAAGATAGATAGAAAGAAAGAAAGAAACATTCTTTTTTTATTTCGCCGACGTAACTTTGTCGTCGGCTATTTGTTAACATAATTTTGCTAGAATACAGGTGATCACTCTAGATCACATGACCTCCAAACGAAGTCGTCAAGGTCTATACTGGTTAGAGCGGTATAAAATAGTTATACCATGGTTTGTCCGTCTGTACGGAAATAATCCACTCGCTAAAGCTCGTGGCTTATCTCCTCCTACAGGCGGACAAACCGTGGTATAACTATTACTTATCAGGGTGAAGGTCGACGTTTACAGTATCACTGAACGTCGGCAGTGGCGTCCGCATTATCAAACCGTCAAAACCGTACATAAAGCTACAACCCGTTCAGACTGGCTACGTGGAAACGCGTGTAGCACGGGCAAGTGTACTCGTAAATCGTATAGCACGGAGAAACACGGCGTAGCATGGCGACTGTTTACGGGTGACTTTTCAGAAAATGTTAGATTTCACCGACAAATTAAGATGCAAGTTTCATCTAACACTTTTTAATTTCAACCAATATATCTTTCATATACCAGCAATGGTTTATTTGGCAAAACTTACACTATTTTTTTCAAGTATGCTGCCACAAAGTCAAGCTCACCACTTCCCCTATAAACAGCTCTTTTGAGGCAATATTCTTGATAATTCTATTTTTACATGTTAATCATGCATCAGCATCTTCAGCAAGTTAGAATCCCTACGCTGAACCGACCAGAATCAAGTCTAAATTACGAATATACCTCAATGGGCGCTGCGGGATAACATGGGTTGGGCAACAGAGTCATACGGCTCAGTGTTTTCGAAAGACTACGGTATAAAACGGGCACCGTTTTTTTTTTTTTTTTTGGAATCATTAAAAGGGAAGAAATGAATTATGTGAACTTGTTTGTTTCCGGAAATCTTCAACTTTTAGTAGACGAAGTAGATGTAAAGCCGAGAATCCATTTATACGCGATGAGAGGAGATGGGCAGGCAAAAACTGAATGGTTTCCAAAGTACGAACATGTTTCAGTGATTTTGACTGCCTCTCATATATACGGGTGGGGGCAGGGATGCAGACCACTGATCACGTACTGGGTTCCTGGCTTGAGCATAGCCTTTTGCATCTTCATCAATAAGCGTCTCAATTTAGCTTGCTTGAGCCCTCGACCTGTGCTATGCGCTGTTATATGAGCCGCGTCACACAACATGGTGCTTATGGGAAATGCGAATAGCAAAGGCTCAGATCAGTCTGCATCTTTGCAGTCTAATCAGAGTCTTTGCTGCTCATGAAGACCATATGTGGGTCCTTAGAAGTTTACAGACACAAAATGAAGGCTGTTCGTAGATGCATGGACTCACAGACTGGTTTGTGGTTTGCTGTTCGCGGATAGTTTACCAAACTTATTGTGTGACGCGGCTCATATGTGTGAAGCTCGCTGGAGTAGGGTACCTGAAGAGCATTAACACAGGGTATAAACCAGTCCGCCAATTTTCACTTCCTGCAGAGACTGTCCGCGATCTCTTGCTTCCTGTCAAGACTTCTGTACATGATAAATGGCTTCCTGCAGAGACTGTCCGCGTGATTCTGCTTCCTGCAGGAAGCAGAGTCACACGGACAGTCTCGGCAGGAAGCCATTTTTCGAGGACAGTAGTCCCTGCAGGAAGCAAGAGTTCACGGACAGTTTAGGCGGAAGCCAAATATGACGGACAGTTTCTGCAGGAAGAGAAAATTGGCGGACTGGTTTATACCCTGTGATTAACTGTGTACCTCGTTGTGTGTGAGCAACAGCTAAGCCCATCCTGCACACCCATGCAGTCTTACTTGGCATGGCGTATTTCAATTAATATGTAGAACTTTCAAACTGCTGCCATAGGGTTTGATTGGTTGCACATATGTCTTTGCAGCCGCGGTGGTAATACTAATTTTGCCACCTACACTGTCGACCGAGACAGTACTATAAGAATGGCTGTCGACCAAGAATTCAGTCGTAAGCATTACCGTTGATGGTAAATGATACTTTTGTTAATAGCTGTCGACCGTGCTGATACTATTGTAATTGCCTCGGTCCACAACCATTTTTAACGTACGGTAAATGAACAGCTCGGTCGACATCACAGATTGAGAAATTGGTATTACCACCGTGTAAGATCTAGGTAGGCTGTATTTCAAAATGCAGATTCCGCAGAGTCCATACATGTTGTATACAAACAGCAAAGGACGGGACCAGACTGTGTGGATGTGCAGGCTGGTTTTTATCTTTGCTGTTTGCCTATACATTGAACATCCCATTCTCCATGTTGCAACTCGTATTATGATCAGTCTTTATTACTTGCATCAACAATTCTCTGAAAAAGAAGAATCTACTGTATCATTAAAGCAGACACATTTTAATTGTGCATGCTAGTCTGAATCTTTCAACAATGCCTGTCTATGCCATTCGAGAATATCAAAGACGCAAATCGACCTGTGCGTTTTCGCAGTTTTGTTCGCTGCTTACTTAGTGTGATACCCATACTCAATGGGTGTGGACGAAAAATCACATTACTCTTGGCTAATTTGGTGGCCTTGAACATTTCGCTACTCTGCCTGCCTTGTGCAAATGCATGTGTCGATGTATGTTTGAACAAATGAGGTTCATTTTTTTTCTTTTTCAATACCTTCATATTGTCCCGGGAGCCCCGGTAGCTCAGTAGGTTAAGGGCTGGTCTGCTGATCTAGGGGACCCAGGTTCAAGCCCCGCTGTAGATGGGAATCTTTTCAATCGTAAACGGGGTGCCATTGCACTCAGCCTTTCATTACGACCCGTCCATCGTCTGATATGACTGAAATACTGTTAGAAAGGATGTTAAGTCGTGTCATCCGTCCATCCATATTTTCGGGCAGTGTGGAACGGTCTTTAAAGTAATACTGGAGGTAAAGAAACGTATCCATTATTACACCATGGCTTTGAAAATGGGTGGTGTCTTGCACTAATCCACTTCAAGGTGGCATCATAAAAAATCTTGTTGAAACCTTCATTGACAAATGCCTAAAACATATCTGTATTGAATGATGTGTT
Source organism: Ctena decussata (assembly GCA_963989385.1). NCBI lineage: Eukaryota > Metazoa > Mollusca > Bivalvia > Lucinida > Lucinidae > Ctena > Ctena decussata. The sequence continues at coordinate 9,711,779 of OZ022504.1, forward strand.
TATATCAAGATTTTATTGACTTATAGTGGGAATAAACATTGCAGATATAACATGGTAAATTTTAAACGTATTTATGACTTCAACAGCTCCAGAATACAGTATGAGCATAAATTCAGATTTTAAAGTTTGGTGTATATACTCACCAAAGTATATCAAGCCAAGTTAAGTAAAACAGCATGTCAACCTACCTCTTTCCTTTTTGTCTTTGTCATCTAAAGTGACCTACCCTTGGTAAAAAATCGCCGTGCTACGCCTTGTGGCTCCGTGCTATACGATTTACGAGTACACTTGCCCGTGCTACATGCGTTACCACGTAGCCAGTCTATACGGGTTGAGCTACCCTTTGCTAACATTTCCATCATGTTCTTCCAGAGCATCAGGCATAATCCTTTCGAGAAAAATGTTGAAGAGGGTGGGTGAGAACAGACATCCTTGACTAACCCCAACTGTTGTTCTGAACCATTCTCCCATACTGCCACTCACCTGAATTGCATAGAGGTGCTCAATGTCACAAACTAGAATTGCACTAATCGTACTTCTGTATGGTGGTCGATCAGGTGGCATGCCATACCCTGTCAAATGCTTTTTTTTTAAATCTATGAAGAGGTGGTACATATTCTGTTGATGTTGAACATACTTTTCACACAGGATTCTGCGGTTGAAAATCTGTTCTGTGGTACTCCTTTTAGCTCTGAGCCCAGCCTGTTCTTCAGGGATTGTCTCTTCAGCTTGGGGCTTGAGCCTGTTCAAGATGACTTTCAGCACCACTTTGCTCAGATAACTGATCAGGCTGATGGTTCTGTAATTCTGACAGCTGTAGGTTGCCCTTTTTAGATTTTTAGGAGTGTAACATTCAGCCAATTTCTAGCCTCCAGATCTTTGTTAAAACATCAGTCATGGTCCCTCTGCTAGCTTGAACAACTTCCACTGGTTTTTTATCAACTCCAGCAGACTTCCCTTTTTTTCAGCGCTGCTATTGCAATCTCAAGTTTCCATACGAAGGATCAGCTGTTGATCTTCTTCTGGGAGCTGAGTGCAGTCCAGAACTGCATGGTAACTACAACTCTCATGGTTTTATAGCTCTGAGCAATATTCTTTCCTTCTGTTGAGAATCTCATGTTCTTCTGTTAAGCCATTTCCCAGTCCTGGATAGCTGTGGATCTACCCTGTTTTTCTGAAGTTAGATCCTTCACCAGCTGATATCTTCTTGCTGTTGTTTTTGTTCATGCAAGTTTCAATCTCCTCGCACTGAGAACCTATCCAGTCCTCCTTTGCTTTCTTCAGTGCCCTCTTAACCCTCTTGTTAGCATCCCTGTATTCTTTCACTCCTTCTGCTTTATACAACCTTTTCTTCAAATCCCTCCTCTCATCACAGAAGTGATAATCATGGTATCTATGTCCATGTCAGCATCGCTCAGACTGAAGACTGAAACAAATTTTCCACCTATGGTTGCTTGAAATGTACATGCCAAATCTGGGTATCTGAACTTCTCAAGGTGGCTGGGTTGGCTTTCTGGCCTTTTTCAGACACAAACTCAAATATTATTAGGACCATATACAATGCCCTACCACTGCACTTACATCAATCAAGGGCCATAACTGTCAAAACTGAAACAAAAGAAAGGTGCCTTAGTCTTTCCCTGAAGTTCATCAATATTGATGCATGTACATGTATCAATTTCAAGACCTTATGCAAAATATACTATTTTCAACGGGCCATAACTCCAAAAAGATGTTATCCAGAGTAACAGTGTTAGTGCTCTGCATGTTGTTTAATGATTCTTTACATTTATATAAAGTTTCATGAAAATATCTGAAATGTTTTTTGAGTTACAGAGCAAACACGACCAGAAAGCTCTGACTTCAACTGTCAATTAGAACTCTAACAATATGTAATCCATAGTTATGGTTCTTGTGCTCTGCATGTTGTCTAATGATGCATCACAGTTGTGTCAAGTTTCAGTCCGTGTTTGAACTCACAACCTCCTGGTGACCTTCTGCACTATAACTGAGTCGCTCTAACCACTCGACCACGGCCCCTCTCTTATTGCCAAAACATTTTTTGCTGATAACAATGTGAGGAGCTTTTAGAGTGCAAAAGTTCCTTTTTTTTCAGCAAAAATTAGCGCACTCAAATTTCGAACAAACTTAGTCATTGACTAATAATTTGTAAAGATAACGATGCTTTGAACAAATGGGCAGAAATTAGCTGGACAACGGCGAGGTGTTCAAGTCAATAATATTGTGCCTCGACACAACAAAATCAACAAAGTGGCATGTGGGCCCAGTAAAAACTCAGATCAGCCTGGACATCTGCCCAGTCTGATCAGTGTTTCCGCTGTGTGCTTTAAGGGTAGCTAAGGATCTAAGCTAGCTTCATGTGGACAGGGAAGACTCTGATCAGACTGGGCAGATGCTAGCTCCATACGGACAGCAAAGACCCTAATCAGACTGGGCAGATTCCTAGGCTGATCTATGTCTTCGCTGGGGGCACATGCCGCTATGTTGGTTTTGTTGTGTCCCTGCTCACATTGTTTTTGCAAGTTGCAAGTAAACGTACTGTATTTATTCGGCTATAAAACTGGGGTTTTCCATCTCTACAATGACTCTAAATATCTAAATCAGTCTTATGAAATCCTGCTATAAGATGGGGTTTTCCCTTCCACAGACATTGTCTTGTTAGATGGATCTAGATTTTTGGGATTGTCTTGGAAGGGTAACAAGAATTCAGAGCAATGCTATGTCGCATCTGCAAGGCGCTTTTTCAAATTTGAAGCTATTTTTAATATCGGCAGATGGCAGCCATCTTGGATGGATGGTCAGTTTGCAAAAAATTGAAATAGCTTCATGCAAGGATTATTTTGACACACAGTTGGTCAAAATCCATTCAGGGGTTCTTGGGTGACATCATTTTCATGTTTTTGTTATTTTTAGATTCAGTAGATGGCGGCAGTCTTGGATGGTCTATTTGCATAAATCTAAAAGAACTCCTTTTAAGAATCATTCTGGTTAAATTTGACCAAATCCATGCAGTGTTTCTTGAGATATTGGCATTTTAGCAAAACTGGGACTTGTAAACAGAAAATAGGTAAACGCAAACCCAATACTGCTACAGATTTTTTTTATTTACGTAAGTTTGAAAACCAAGGTCCCACTAATTGCTCCATGCAAAATTTAAGCCAAATATACCAAGTGGTTCTGGATAAAATGTCAGTTTTGTAGTTTTTTGCTATACTATGCACAATAAATATAGCAATTTTTTTGTATGTGTCAGATCCACCAAAGTATGATTTTATTGTCAATTTACTGCATAAAGATACAAAGGCCGATCATTCGAGATGGTCTGGCAGGTAAAAGATTCAAGATTGTTCAATTGTAGCGTTCGAACTACCGTGACGTCAGATTTTATAACCATTGTGTCTGAAGGACACTTTTGATCATGCACAAAAGCCAAAACCATAATGAGGCGGCTGGTTTGCTGTTAAAATAAAGGAAAACGCTCTAAAACATTTGAATATGCTACGAGTATGAGGTTTACAAAATTCGAAAATTTGACGTTTTCCCTTGTTTTTACGTTATCGTCTTAAAAAGTTGTTTCTAATCGGTATTTCTTAAATCCCTTTCGAGTATATGATTCTTTGGTAACTACCAATATGATAACGTAAACAATTTGGAAATAAAATTCTTCCCGGTTACTGAGCATAAGTCAAAAGTCTCAGACTAACGTCATCATTTTCTAACAGTTACGTTATACCTCAGTGAAGAAATTTCACAATTAAATTAATCATGGTATGACCTTTAATTTCAGCTTATTGTTTTAATCGGGTTTTTCTTCTGCATTGCACTGAAGCACCCGTGAATCATTGCACATTGGACGGAATTATAACGTTTTAACGTCAATTGCGCATGCTAAGATTCGTCCATTGTTAAGCTTAGCCATATCTTTTACACATTCAATAGTTTTGACAAGAAAACTGGGCACGAAAATGATGAGAAAGACCGTACAAAAAACCACATGCTTGCCATGTTTATGTTGCTTTTCAATGGGTGCGAATTTCGGCTAATGACCCCTCCTGTGCTAATCGCTTTCCCCCAATATCGTTTTTAAAGATAGCTTCTGTAATCCCATGGTATCTTAAGCCCCAAATACGGTTCCCTTCTATGCAATTTAATTTCGCTCAATGTTGCACTTCAGTAATGAGAAAAACTGCAAAATATAAAAAAATTGCTAAATATATTTTGCATAGTATATTTTGAGTAACAGTGGCCATCCTGGACTCTTGACATGGCTGAATTTCATCATTCTGAAGCCCTGAAGTCTGGTCCTACTCAACTTGAAATTTGAGAACCATGGGTACAGTGGTTTCAGAGTAGTCCCTTGAATAAAATTTAAAGCTACGGTCGACATAATTGTGAATGGACTGACAGACAGATATTCGGAATGACGGACGGAAAACCAGACTCCTATATTGCACTTGCTAAAGCAGGTGCAACAAAAAAAACTCCATTTTGAGACTTTTTTGGAAGGGAAAAAACCCATTCTATGAGAAATATAGCATGTGGTGCTAAGGCCCGCCCAAATATTTTTGATTAATAATAATAATTAATAAACACACAAACAGGTGATAACACTACACATTTTTTTCTTTCTCTTTTTTTTTTTTTTCTTACAATTTTAAAGTAGATGTATATGGCACTAAGACACATCCAAAAGTTTTTTGACTAACGCTACAGACATACACTAAACACACAGTAAAACTGCACTTTTTTTATCTCCATTTTTGTTTTTGTTGATAAATCAAACCATACTGTATTGTTATCTTGAGACCTTTCTGCTCAGAGGCTAAACCGAACATAGCAAGAGGTGACAATGTAATTTATACCTATTTCAAACATTATTCTGTCTAGTCTAGTCTAGCAGGTAACCCTATCGGACAAAGTTATGATTGTAACAGAATGTTTACTTTGTTTTAATCACTTATTTGAAGTTTTACCAAGTTATTCCATATTGTGAAGGACTCACGGGCCAAAAATCACTTTTTTGGACATGTATATAACCGTGTGGCAGTGGCGGATAACCACATCAGACAAATTCTGATAGTAACAATAAGCTAACATTACTTTGATCATTTCTATGAATTTTCAACATGATATTCCAAACAGACAATGAATTACAGGCCAAAAACCAGTTTTTGGATATATAGCCTTGCAGCAGGGGCAGATATAACCATCAAACAGAAATCTGGGTTCGAGGTTATAAAACTTAAGTATAATCTCATACTCAAAATAAAGCACACTAATTGGCTGCTTCCAAGCACATGCTCGGAAGCAGCCAATCAGTGTGCTTTATTTTGAGTTTGAGAATGTGCTCAAGTTTAATAACCTACGGGCCTGATCATAGCAAAGCTTGATCTCAATAAGTTTTTCCATCATAAAGAAACACTTTTTGGACATGTATATAGCCCCACAGTAGGAGCAGATAACTACCTCAGACAAACTTCTGATAGCAACAATATGCTAACATTACTTCAATCATTTCTATGAAGTTTAAACACAATATTCTAAATAGTAAAGGGATTACAGGCTAAAAAACATTTTTTTGTGACACGTATAGCCCATACCTGCCAAGTTTCACGATTTGTGGGTAACCCTCACGCATTTGGATGCCTCCCACGACCTCACGATCGTATTTTGAAAAATAGCCATAACTCACGCTTCCTTCGGTTGCTCACGATTTCAATTTAAACAGGAGAATACCAAAAAAAAAGTCTTTTTTGGCGCTCACTCAATCGTCAAAAATGTGTTTTCTCTCAACTTCCGCTACATTCGGACAATCTCGGTCACCGAATCTATATTTATCTCCAGGAAAATTCGTCACTTGGTCTAAAAATAGGTAAAGGTATAGGTTTCCGATAGTCTTAAAATAGCGTGGGTATAAATAACTCGAGTATTCGATAGCGATGAGAGCAGAAAACGACCAAATGTGTACTTCCGTTTTTATGTAGACTTGAAAACGCTGGAGAAAAAGAAAGGTTTATAAATCAAAGTACCAAAATGGATGGGAGATCGAGTTTACCTGGGTTAGGAAGGTTGAAAAGAGCAACAGCTTTGCGTTTTGTAATCTTTGCCAAAGGCATTTCAGTGTTTCCCACGCCGGAAAAACGATGTATAAAACACAGATCTTCACAGTCGGTATTTAAAAACGTAAAACTTTTGCAATCGGTATCTTATTTTGTTATTACCAAGACAGCCCAAGATGTTGTCAGAGCTGAAACTCTCTTTAGCAACCTTATTGCAGAACATAACTTGCTATCACTTTAATAAACTCAATGCATAAAATTTTAGCAAATAAGAATAATTGATGTTTATCTTCATTTAAGTACTACCTACTGATCCTACTCCTCCCCTCTGCCATCCCCAATGTCTAGTTTCACATAAAGAAAAAAAAATGACACAAAAATCTCACTCTTTTCCTTTGTCAATGGGTTTCTCCGCGAATGCACTAACGCGGAAAAGGGGGCTAAATCGAGGCTTCGCACGCAGTCTCACTCTTTTGTTAATTGAAAACTTGGCAGGTATGGTATAGCCCGGTGGCACAGGCAGATAACCTCATCCAACAATCTCGCCGGACAATTTCTGACTGTAACAGACAGCTAACTTCACTTCAATCATGTCTGTAATGTCTGGTCAACATATTTGATATATACACATTATTATGATAGTAACTTGATCTGGTGTACTGTATCAGTGGATGAGCTCATACCATCGGATCATCTGAGACACTTGCGTCAAGGGTGATCCGATGGTATAAGCTCATACACGAGAAGTGATACAGTACGCCAGATCAAGTTACTATTCTAATAATTTATCATATGCCTTAGAGAACAGCCAACCATTCATACTTGACAGTGCTTTTGTGTCTACCTGAATTCGAACATGCTCGGCAGAGGTATGTATTTAGTCGTGAGACAAACGCTACCGAATGAGCTATTGAGGTGCACCTTTTAACGTGTTTGTTGACATTATGTCACTAGTCCTATTTCTATGGTTCTCGTTTCTTCAATGCACATTTCAAAATGACACGCCTGAAGCTGGAACTCAGAAATAGCCTCATTTAAGAGTTAGTGATACTGATTCAGAAAATGTCAGTTTGATATGTTTTTCTGTACCAGATGGCAGTTCAAAGGGTGTATTATGATAGGTATATAAGGGCCATTCTTATTCTCACAGGTTTCACTATTCTGTAAGAGTTTTAAAGTAAATGGGTAAACTTTCAGGGGAAGCAACTCCTCTATTTCCAACCCCTTCTCAGTGAGTATAAGTAAAACTCTAATAGGAAAGTTTCAGAGAGGACCCCTTCTTGGTAGAGTTTCGTCGTCCAGGGAAGCAAACATGAAGTCACCTCTAAAAGAATATGGCAGTTTACCCATACACCATACATTTAAAAGTAAAATTTCTCTATCATTTGCAAAAACAAAACCCTTGCCATTTCTCATTTTACAAAACTGCAGCTACGGTATTTCTTCGGTTATAAGACAAGATTAATTTTCCCTTCGAAAACAATCCCAAAGAGCTAGATTTGGCTTATATGATGGATCTAGATATCTGGGATTGTTTTGGAAGGAAAAACTCATATTGAAGCAGAATTTCAAAATATTTAGATATTCAGGCTAATTCAAGAAAGGGGAAACCCTGTCTTATAGCTGAATTAATATAATATACCAGAGCTTCATTATAACACTGCTTTAACTTATTATAATGGCACTTTGGATATAACACTACCATAAAATGACATCCATTGATATTAAGGCCAAAGCAAAAAAAATTTTCTTTGTTTCCCGTTACATCTCCAATAAAAGCATCGTAAACGACTGCGTAATACCCGGCCACTGCAAACCAATACCCCGTCTTCTATCTTTTATACATTTTTTTTTATCATGACATGAACCTCATGAACAGAATTTTTTCATAATTTTATACATGTATATAGCTCTGGGGCAGGGGCAGGTAACCTATGTGGACTTAATACTACTTGTAACAGAAAGCTTATGTTATTTTAATCATTTCTATGAAATTTCATCAAGATATACCGAAAATCTGATTTTATATTGATTTTTTCATGATTTCATACATGTATACAGCATGTGTCAGGGGCAGATAACCACTGGGGGACAAAATTTTGATCAAGACTTAAAGCTTATATCAATATGATAATTTGTTACAAGTTTCAGAAAAATCCCTTTCGACTCTAATTTTATACATTTTTTTTTCATTATTTCATACAAGTATATAGCCCTTGGGCAGGGGCAGATAATCCAGGTGGACAAAATTCTGCTTATAACTGAAAGCTTATGTTACTTCGATCATTTCTGTGAAATTTCATCAAGATATTTCAAAGTGTAAAAGAACTACAGACCAAAAACTATTTTTAAGACCATGAAAAGGGCAATAACTCCATAAGAAGACATCGAAATTTGCCCATTAACAATCCCAAACGAGATCTTCCCAAGACCTATGCACATGCCATGTATGAATAAAATCCGTTAATAAATACTCAAGTTATCGAACGGAAACGAAGTGCTCACGGACGGACGACCGGACGGACGGACGGACGTACGACGGACGGAGAGACACACGGACAGCCAGCGGGAAAACATAATACCACATAATGCCCGCCACTAACGTGTGGCGGGGTATAAAATAAAAAGTGTCCAATACAACACTGTACAATAAGTGACATATGGTGCAGATTTGTTCTGGGTGGCTGACTGCTCACGTGACTATATTGTGCAATGTGCCATCACACGGGTATTTATGAATGGACAACAGTTTACTATGCAGAATATTTACCAATTTCTCTTCACTATGAATCGTTTCTGTAAAACAAGTTTTAAATGCATGTGCCTTAACGGTAGAAAAAATTTCTGGCTTATTGCATTGTCGGACTTGTGACTACCGATTTTCAATAAAACTTATATTACGGTACATCCAGTATAAATGTACAATCGATATATCGTTTAGCCTCATTATCTGTACACTCCGATCTTTCTCTCTTTCTCTCTCTCTCTCCATGCATTACTATGTTACTTAAGTCAGTGTTAAACTTGTTGGGAAGATTGCTCAGGCTTGGTTAGATATAACCTCAAGTATAGTCCATATATTTAATACATGGCTAACCTTGAGGTTGACTTTAAGCTGGATATACGAGCAATCAGCCCGTTCCGTTCTTTACAACCGCCTAGTAAACTTGTTATGTCCGTCACTGTGCAATCATATTATGTATGTACTTTTTCTCATATGCCACCTGTGAGTGGCCTGAGATACTACTCTGAAATAAAGATTTTTTTCTGTTCTTGTTCTGTTCTGTCTTTCTGACTTTTGACATTCTGAAGTGTTTCACGGTCTAAACTTCAAGTACCTGTGATTTATTTGGCTATAAAATGGTGTTTTTCCATCTCTTGAACGACCCAAAATATCTAAAAAATCAGTTTTCTGAAACTCTGCTATTAGATGAGGTTTTCCCTTCCAAAACAATTCCAAAAATTTACCTTAAGATGAATTTAGATTTAGGAATTGTTTTGAATGTAACAAGACCTGTCACAGGGACAGGATAGCTCGCCTGACAGCGCCTTGCCCATCACAAAAAAAACTTTAACGTAAAACTTTAACATTTTGCTAACGCCGACGCTGCCGCCAACACCAATGCCAACGCAGCCCCTAAAGCGGACGCCGGGGGAAGTGCAATAGCTCTTCCTGAACTTCGTTCAGGCGAGCTAAAAACCCTCGTCTTATAATAGAAGATACATGGTTTTGGCTATTTTCATATGTTACTTGCTTATAACACAATGCCTTTCCATGGATCCAAAAATGGCTTAATAAAGAGACTAAACAATGTGTTTTGGTATAAAATTATTTCAGCATAAGAAATTATTTTATTCATGATTTTATAATGAAGAATGGTCCTAGATGTCAAAGAAGAAATTTTCAATTCTTGCTGTCAGAATCAAAATGCAATTTTCTTCTTCTTTTTATTCTTCTCTTGTTTCTTCGATTCCTCTTGTTCCAGTCTTCGTTCAAGAGCTTGTCTTCTCAACAACTCTGAATCCTGAAATATATGCCATAATGACATTAAATACAAGAATTCTGCTGTGAGTGGTGTCTCACCTGTCAGGGCACTGACATAAAACAGAGAAACAGAATTTCAACAAAATTTTATGCCACCGATAATATCGTAAAAGCAATACATAACTATAATGCTTTGCATTCTGCAAGTCACAAGACAAAAGAACAAAAGTTGGATTTCAAGTAGCAATAGGGCAGGATGAAAATGTTTAAAAAATATGATTTACAAGACCTGTCACCGGGACAGAATAGCTCACCTGACAGTACCTTGCCCATCACATAAAAAACTTTAACGTAAAACTTTAACATTTTGCCGCCGCCGCTGGGGGTAGCACAATAGCTCTTCCTGAACTTCGTTCAGGCGAGCTAATAAGTGAATGGCTATACCTTTGTGTTTTTCTGCAATTTTTTCAAAAGCAAAACAACTTTCGAAGTTTAGCATCGGCTTCTTTTTAAGAACAAACCCAACTAAAAGGGGGCCTTTAAAAGAAAGAATATCTCCAAGAGACAAAACAGACAATGGCAGAGTTGTTTCCCTCGAAAATGTACCTATTCACCTTAAGGCGCAATTGTGAGAAAGGAAAATGAGTGAACCCACATGTATTATTACTATTAGGATCATGGCAAATCTTATCTTTGACTGACTGTTGTACATCTATTCTGTGATAGTCAATACAATTTAACATAATCTCACTCACTAATAGCATATATCAACTCTCAATTATTTCTGAATAGGCCTCATAACCTTCCAAATGCCAATGTTTCACTCCTATCATATGTCTTACATGTATTTTGAGTATGAAGGCATACCCATATACCTTAATGATGTCACAATGCTTACAAATACCATACTAATCCTAATAAATGCCCCTCTCCTAATTAATAAACGCCCCCTGCCTCTGTTCCGAAAATAATGTTATATTAACTTGCATGAATTCCTGTTTGCTTAAGTGGATAAAGTTGCTATTTGAAATTGGTCTCCTCTTAAAGGGATGCTAAAGGAGCAAATTCTTTCCTTTAAGAGTTGACCCCCACCCCTACTGAGATGAGAGGCAACAAATAGTGAAGTTAGTACCCCAAAAGTATACTGATTCACCTTAATACTGTTTTTAAAGGAATTTCGACAGTGGCTGATTTACTACACTTTTGGCTCTAAATAATGCCCCCCTTTCGCAAAATGCAATGCCCAAGGGGTGTTTAATAGGATTAATATGGTATGTCAAAGTAAAGGTTTCCCATACTCTAGTGGCTGCAGGAGCAGTACATGATTAAGGCTCACTATATCTTGGGAACTGCATATAACAGATGGAGCCCATCTGTCTCCTTTCATAGCCTTTAACCTTCTCTGATTTGAAAAAGGTATCCATTTAACTGCTGGGTCGACAGAGTTTCTCAGTGGCTGTCTGAATTGTTGGGGACTCAAACCCGTGACCTGCTGCACAACAGCCAAGTGCCTCTAGCCACTCAAACATGTGGCTCTCCAATAAGCTCATATAAAAGCAATAAACCCTAGTTTTTTATGCAGATTAAGCTTCTAGCTATCTCTAGAACTTGGCCTTGACTGCCTTTATGGGTCTATTTAGTTACTGGGTTGATTAAACATCTCTAACACATGATGATTAAGCATAAAACCCATACAATATTTATTCAGCTATAAGACAGGATTCCCACCACCCCATCCTCCAAATGACCCTGAACATATACATGTATATCATTTATATTAATTCTGTAATACTATGTGTTTTGATCACTAATATTAACACTGTAATATACGTTTTGGTTTACTCCCCTCTAAAATGTTCCCAAAAATCTAGATCTGCCTTATAAGACAGATCTAGATTTTTTGGATCATTTTGGAAGAGAAAACTCCCTGTATTATAGCTGAACAAATAGGGTATGCAGGAAAAATTTACCTTAACAGGAGATGATTCGGGCGTAGCTGATTTTGATGATCTTGCAGATTTGGTGGGACTAGGTGACTTAGTGGGGGATTTTGTTCCAACAAGAGAAGGTGGGAGTCTTGATGTACCCCAGGACGGACCTGTGGATGGTTTACGATCTCCATCACTAATATCATCTAGCAGGCTGTCTTCAACTGTATCACCTTCAACGGAAGAATAAAGAATTATACTGAATCTACAGGGTGTTAAGAAAGTTCGTAGACATAATTTAAACTTACACTGAAAGCTTAATACTGTTGTGATTTTTGCAAAACTTTGTAAGTGTGATATAGGAAGCACTGCCAAAGACATGCAACATAAAAATTCTGTTTGATCTCAAAATGACCAGAAAATCTGATTTGCCATGGACACACTCTCTACAGGGCTGACAATGGTGAAGGCAAAATTTTGATTTCCATTAGAGTTTGGCATCTTAAGAGCTTGGCGTTTCAAAACTAGTAGAAATATTTAAGATTTTAAAGTACTGGTATTGCAGGGACTATTTTAGTGACTTTTCATTTAGTTTTTTATTATTTTCCGACGGTTTACTACAGAATTTTTGACTAAATCGATAGGGTACCCCCATTCTCAAATGAAACTTTAAATTTTACAGGGTAGGGATAGAATCTCTATCAGTATTTGTAAACACAGAGACATTTTGCAGATTTCTTTTAGTCTCTTGTTATTAGATTTGTTCTCACATCGAGCATAAACATTTGATCTGATCTTTCTTTCCATATTGTTTTGCAAAATCAGTCTTAACAAATTACTCTTTAGATTTAACTTCAAATTCATATTTCATTGAATATTGCACTAAAACCTTGTTGTTTTGACACAAATTAGGTAAGAATATGAAATTGTTTAGAAAACTCTTAAAATATTTTATAATAGAGTAAAAACCCTTGTAATTAAATTTTTTTCTTGTCATCAAGATGCATGATTGTTATAGAAATGCTATTTTACCAACACATTTGCATAATTTGACTTTTCGGTGGTAAAATTTTGTATATATAATAATTTTCAGATACACCACAAATATTTCGAAATTTTATCATTGTCTCCAGTATCTCTACGACCCACTCCATGATATAAATGATTTTATGTCAACTTTTGATTTCAAATTTTGTTTCAGATGTTAATTCATTACCCCCACCCCTTTGCAAAATATTAATGCCTCATATACTCTCATGTCAATGAATCATCTATCAAAACGTGCATGTTGTCTATGATTCCTTACAAACTGTAACTAATTTAATACTGTTTGGCTTAGTCTCTATCATTTCAGTTAGTTTTAAATGATGATTCACTGAGGGATTAGAATAAACAACAGTTGAATATGCCACATCTTTATGCACAAAATCCATAATAAGTAGCAGGCCACTTTGCTACCTTTGGTAAGAACTGCTAATTTTATAATGGTAAAGTATGGTTGTAAAAGATATTACATTGTGGATCCTTTAATATTGAACAGTTCTTGAAACCTGTAAAGTTTTAAGATTTAATGAATGCAACTTCTGAAGTTATAAGCAATATTGTAATGTCTTAGAACTTTCTTAACACCCTGTAAATATTCAAACAAATACTTGAGAAAACAGTGCAGACCTTATCAGGCTGCCCCCTTGGAGCAGTCTAATCAGAGTACACCCCCCCCCCCCGCCCATGTTAGCAAACAGTTTTAACCCTGATCAGACATAGTGTGTTGTGGCATCTGATCTAGGTCTGCACTGCTTGCATATATGTTCCAAAATTGGGTTTTGAAAGAGTTAAGTATGCTAATGTTTTATGCCGAAAGAATGTAAAAGCTAATGACAACAGCAAACAAGAATTCCGCAGAACGCTGTGTCTTGCCTGTCAGCATATTGTAACGTGGAGGGCACTATATTATCATGGAAATCGAGGAAAGTTGATGCTGCTGCTGCTGCTGCCACAGACGATGCAAAGGCAATACCTATGTCCCACTTACTGTAAGTCATAGGGAGAGACAAAGATGGCAATAATTATGCTTTTTGCATTTGAAAAAGTGACATTTCATTGGTTAACAAATTTTAGTTTTGAACAACCTGGCCTTACTTTTATGCATGCTTCACAAATATGAAAACCAGACTCCTTCGCAAAAATTTGCAAAAAAAAGTGTAACTTATTGTTGTGACTTTCAGGTCATGTACCTTTCCCCGGAGATCTGTTGACCCAGGCTTTCTTGCACATAACTTGTCTGTATAAATCTTGGCCTTTCGCATCAAAAGCTGACAATCCCTGCCCACGCATCTGATTCTCAAAATTCTAGAAGCAAAAAATTCAGAGCTCCAGATAAGAGGGGGCAGACAATTCAGAGATATTTTTCTTACTTTTCAATGAAAACATATGTTGTTCATTAGAACTATCTCGATGAAAAGATGAGTGACCCCTCGATGAGATGGTTCTTATGAGGGGTCACAAGGTATGTTTTTATGGAAAAACAAGGAAAAGTATCCCTGAATTATCCCTGTTACCCTTCTTATCTGGAGCACTGAAAAATACACAAACAATGGTACATGTCCTGTATCGTTTACAATACCCACAAAATTGGCACTTAATATATTTGCAAACAGCAAAGATTCAAACTAGTCTGCGACAACATAGTCTGCCTAGAACCTTCATTTTGTGCCTGTAGATGCCTTAGGATCTCTACTTAATGAGTGCCAACAGCAAAGACTCTGATCAGACAGGCTGGTCTGAGTCTTTACAGTTTCCGTTGGCATTATGCCCCATTTTTGTGTGTTGTCACTTATATTCATACATGAATTATCATGTATCAAGCTCACCTTGATGCTAACTGACCAAGTTCCAAGATGTCATCATTACCAGCCATAAAATACTAAAACCAGTGCAATATGAGTGTTAAACCAATCAATCCAAACACTGGTCTTTTCTAAAAGTCCTTACTTGTTTTTAAGCTTGTTTTCCAGCCTTTAAATAAAGACAAACATTAAACACTAAGATGCTTTCACTACCCGCTGAGGTGTAGAAAATATGCTGTTCAAGAGTGTAACTTCATGTACCCAAATACGCAGGTACGTATTGAAATTTTGTCATATCGACAAAATTTCAACACACACCTGCATATTTGATGATGCTGAATTTTTGTAAATTGGACAAGATTTCAATAGTAACTGCAAACAGACACAACTACATGAATTTCTTTAGGGCTAAACTCTTATTCTTGTCCTTTAGGGGTATAAAACGTAATTGTGTGTAACAGTGCTCCAGATAAGAAGGGGTAACAGAGATAATTTTGGGATAATTAGCCAAATTTCTCCACAAAAACATATTTTGTGACCCATCATTAGAGCCGTCTCGTTGAGACGGTTCTAATGAGGGGTCACAACATATGTTTTCGTTGAGAAATAAGAAAAATTATCTTTGAATTATCCTCAATACCCCCTCTTATCTGGAGCTCTGTGTAACATGTAATTACTCCTAGTAACGCCCCTGCTGTTGACTGCCAAACAGTGTAGATCCTTTTCATAAGCAGTCAGATCTGGGTCTAAACTGTCTGCCCAGCCATTCCTGTCCTGAGTCTACTAGTCATGGCAACATTTCAATACATGTATTTACCTTGGAGGTCATCATGTTCATTTCAAAAGCTGTTTCTACAAATTCCTGAGTTTCTATGTGTTCTGCAAAATAAGGTCAAGGTTAAATTAGCAGGTGGTATCCATAGCAACAATCATAAATCAGCTGCATATGCAAACAGGAAAAGCTCTGACCAGCATACTGGCCAGGGCTCAGTTGTCCAAAGCATTGTTAGTTTAACAATATTGTCAGTCAAGGATGTTTAAGTCTTCTAGTATACATAAAATCAAGCGCGCTAATATTTTTTGCTGAAAATTTTTTTCGGCTAAAAATGGTAGTATTTTTGCAGACACTACATTTGAAAATTTAACATCTCATTAAGTAACAACATTGTTAGTTTTGAACAACCAGGTCTGGAGCTTTAGCTGTTTGCATACACTTTGAATGACCATAACATAATATACTGGCACAAAAATGATGGTTCGACCTAGTCTCCACAGATAACAGGTGGAGACTGGTCTGAGTTTTCCCTTCTCACAGGTTCTTTGATCAACCATTTGCCAAACCATAAACGGCAGCATCTAGTCATAATGTCATGCATGCAGTGCAGTAGATAAAAGGGAGTATTTGATGACAATATGGGACATTTTTTAACATGCACAGAAACGTTGTGACCCCTAATCTGAATTGCCAAAATAAGGCAGTTTGCATAAGGGTCATTACATAAGTTTTTGAGATTTTCCTTCAGTTGTCATCCAATACTCTTCTTTAGGCCAAAATTTTTTTTGTTTATTTGCAATTGCCTACCTACCCACCCAAAACCTCCCTACCAAAAACAAATTTTTGGCCATTTGGGGCAGCATTTTTTTTTCTTTTTCTGAAAATGGGAAATTAATTGTGATCAATGTAAAAAGTAAGACAAACAGGCCTGAGCAAACAGTGCAGACCAGATGAGATTGCTCCTGGGGAGCAGTCTGATTTGGGTCTAAACTGGTTGCCTTTCCACTAGCACATCATGGGTACTTTATTTGTGGGTAAATTAGGTTTGTTCATCTTGTAAGATGTTGTTATCTTTGTACGTAATAAGGGTAACTAATATAATATTTTAACATGTTATGCAGTATTTGGGCTGCTTTTACATTTTGCAGGAATATAAAAAAAAAGCCAACCTACCTACCCTAAGAATGTATCCTTGGTCGGCAACTGCAAACAAAATATTTTTTATGCTTGGCCTCATGAAGCACAAATGCACATGCACAGCTCTGGGCTAGACTCAAAATTTAGGGAGAAGTGATTTCTCCCTCCAGCTGCAATAAGGAAAAGTGACAGCCAGGAAGGGAAAAATGGAAGCGTGTGGTTATGGTATTTTTCATCCAATTTGAAAGACAAATAGCCATTATGCATACAATATTTATTGGTAAAGGTAAAGGTTTCCCATAGCCTAATAGCCGTAGGGGCAGTGGGGGTTAGAGATCCACTGTATCTTGGGCACAGCTGATGAAAGGCTGAGCCCATCTCTCTCCTTTCGCTGCCTTATCCTTCCCTGATTCGAAAAAGGTATCCATTTACTGCTGGGTTGACAGAGTTTTCCAGTAGTCGGATTCCAGTCCCGCACTCACGACCTTCCGGTATTTTTCTGCACCATAACCGAGTCACTCTAACCACTCGGCCACGGTGCCTCTCTATGTATTGACATTACACTAAAAGATTAATAACCTGCTATGATACTAAATTGCCATTAGAGCTTGTTTGTGGAATGATTTGATGAAACTTCTAAAAAAAAATTTTTAAGGCAGACTCCCTCTTATCCCTGAACCCAATTTAGGACAAAATTTCAGCCCCTGGGGCAATTATTTCACCCACATCGCCCTCTAACTTGATCTCTGTGGCCTGTGTGAGCATTAAGAGCCACTGCACTGACTAGGTGATACCCATATGCAAATTCACATATGAGCCGCGACACAAGAAAACCAACAAAGTGGTTGTGCGTCCAGCGCAGACTCACACCAACCTGGGCATCCGCAAGTCTGATCAGACTCTTTGCCCAGTGCCTAAAGGTAGCTAAGGGTCTAAGCTACCTCTAAGTGGACAGCAATGACTGTGATCAGACTGGGTGGAAGCCCAGGCTGACCTGAGTCTGCGCTGGGTGCACAACCACTTTGTTTGTTGTGTTGTGTCGCGGCTCATATGAGACTTGAAGAAAAACGTACATTACGATAACCTGCTAATTACAACAGTAAATAGCTTGTGTTTCTATAGGAAATAATCTCTGACCGGGTAAGAAAATAAGTAATAATCTCTGACCGGGTTAGAAAATAAGTAATAGTCTCTGACCGGGTAAGAAAACAATAAGTTATATCTAAGATCTTTTTATAGGCGCGCTGTGTTAGAATAGGAAATAATCTCTGACCGGGTAAGAAAATAAGTAATATCTAAGATCTTTACAAGGCTGATTCTTATGTTGTAAAGCACAGATGCCCCGCACTTACGGCATTCGTCCATACCAAATGCTGTCATTTTCTGAAATGAAGCCATTTACCAGTGCACTTTGGAAAACTGACCTCATGGTCAGTTTTCCAAAGTGTCCTGGTAAATGGCTTCATTTCAAAAACCAATGACAGCTGTTTCAGACAAATGACATTAATACAGGCTAAATGCTTTTTAAGACATTGAAATCGATCTTACAAGACCTGAGATATAGCTGATTTTCTTTCCCTGTTTGAAATTATTTTCTTTTGAAACTTATGATATTTACTAAGATCAGCATAGAGAGGTGCCGTAGTCGAGTGGTTAGAGTGGCTCGGTTATTGTGCAGAAAGTCACCGGAAGGTCGTGAGTTCGCGGCTCACCGTCGCCATCCGGTGACTGGAAAACTCTCTCTGTCGACCCAGCAGTAAATGGGTACCTTTTTCGAATTAGGGAAGGTTAAGGCAGCGAAAGGAGAGAGATGGGCTCTGTCTTTCATCAGCTGTGCCCAAGATACAGTGGGTCTCTAACCCCCACTGCCCCTACAGCTATTAGGCTATGGGAAACCTGTACCTGTACCTGCATGTGATCGTGATGTTACATTGTCCACCTTGTTTTAACATAAAACTTACTTCTAGAAGCTTTCACACCCTGAGACTTGTAGTCATCAATCTCTTTATCTTTGGTCTGAATGAGCTTGATGAGTTCTTTCTGTCTGCGGGTCAACTCCCCAACCATTGCCAATAAAGGAATTATTAGGTGCTCTGATGCCTGTTGAAATAAAAAAAGAGCTGAAACCTGGCCCAGGGGTTATAAAACTTGAGTACATTCTCACACTCTAAATAAAGCACACTGATAGGCTGCTTCCGAGCATGTCGACCATGTGCTCGGAAGCAGCCAATCTGTGTGCTTTATTTTGAGTTTGAAATTATACTCAAGTTTTATAACCTTGAACCCTGGCCTTTAAACAAATACTTAATAAGGCTTGGTTTGAGTATCCAAAGAGAAAGGCTCTGAAAATCAAACACTAAAAAAAAAAAAAAATCTTTGCAAACTGAATAGTATTTATTTAGTTTGAGTTTGAATTTTCATACTCAGCAGAGTTAAGCAGGAAAAAAAAGTTTTATAGCCTTGGAGCCTGAGCTTTTTTCTTCCTTCTCCATGAGAATTGCACTGAAAAAGGAGAAAGCTAAAGCCAAGAATTTCATGAAATGCCATGTCCATCTTCCCTAGATATAAAGGGCACAAGTAATTACAAACGGATCAGACTGTCCCTAAAGGAAGAACCAAAATGAAAAACAAACTAGCAATTTGCCAATAGTACACGCATGCCCCTCCCCGCTCCCTTAGTGTTCTGATTAAGATGGGACCTTGATGTCATGATGATCATTTGTGCCTTTATAAAATACCACTAGGCAGGACAAAGTTATCAACCGGAAATGAAAATGACACAACCATGTTTTCATTATAGCCTATTCATATAGTTTAAGTGCACACTGTGACCTTTAAGATAGTGACATGGTCCTTGCACACAACAAATCGCCTTGCCATATCTCAGTAACCATATCTGATTCTTTGCATTTTTGCTTCATGATATGATCAAGCCGAAAGGTTTAACTTAAAAACTTTGAGGCAAAGTTTAACACAAAACTTTGATGCATTCAGTCCTAATTATTGATCCCTAGTCCCACCCTGAGGCCTGACCATAATGCTTAGGTATTTAATATCAAAGGTAAGTATACAGAGATATAGTATCATGACCCAAATATGAAAAGAATCTGACATATGGCTGCAGTGATATGAGCAATTATAATGTTTTTTTCCACAAAACTTTGATGTAAACAAAGTCCTGATTATTGACTCCTGGTCCCACCCATGGGCCTGACTCAGGGAGACATATATTTCATATTAAAGGCAATGCTATGGACCAAATATGAAAAGAATCTGATCAGCAATCACAGAGATATGAGGAATTAAACAAGACCTGTCACAGGGACAGGATAGCTCGCCTGACAGCACCTTGCCCATCACATAAAAAACTTTAACGTAAAACTTTAACATTTTGCTAACGCCGATGCCGATGCCGCCGCCGCCAACGCCGCCACTGACGCCAGGGGTAGTGCAATAGCTCTTCCTGAACTTTGTTCAGGTGAGCTAAAAAGGGTTTAACACAAAACTTTGACGTTAAAGTTAACTAACAGACAGACGAACAGAAAAACAAGCTGGTAGAATGACACAAACTATATACCCCCTGACATACTTCATATGTGGGGGATATAATTAGTATCATGCTATGAACCTCATTCAATGCATAGCCTTAAAGGTATATCCAAGTGATAATCCACTAGATTAGCGATTATAATGCATGACATTATTTTATTCCCAGATGCATTGTATTATAATTACCATAAAAATTCCGAATGTCGGGACACCTAAAATAGTTACGGTAATAGCTTAATCCCGGAAATGTGGTTGCTACGGCAACAGCTGGTAAACATTACCTGTATTTTGTGGTTTCGGCAGCAGGGTTGGTACAAACACAGATATCCTGATATCAGATAATGCATTGAAATGGCTTGTTTCCTAAGATAATTTTGCCATTATTTTGCATAATTTGTGCAATATGGAGAATATGTTCACATCAAAGTCTGTGAAAGAGCTTCAAGACTATTTAAAAGACAGAGGAATCATATTTTCTCACCAGAAAAAGAGTTGTGCTCTGTAGCTCAACAACTTGGTGTAGAGGTGGATCCTGATGGACTAGTGGAGAATAGGGATGAGATTATTAAGGAAAAGATGACTTTACCTGATGGAAGGCTACTTAAAAATCTCTTTCTTATCAATAAAAAATGTAGCAAAAACTTGTCTATATTACCTCAGGTTTCAGTCTTTGATATTTTTAATTACTTAATAAATAAATAAATAAATGCTTTCTGTTGTCGAAGATGCATTTTCAGAAGGATATGCTATCCCACTGGGCACACAATGTTGAATAAACATTGAATCCATGTTGATTCAACATCATGACGTTGAATCAGCGTTGATTCAATGTTGATTCAACGTTGTGTGCCGACTTGGATACAGCTAGGTGTATTTTCGATTCCTCAAAAAGAAAAGTGTATCGTATAAAAAATTAAATGCTTTACCTTGGAACAAATGTATATATATTAGTCAATTTTGCTCACATTGACTTCCTCTTCTTTCCCCTAGCATAGTTAATCCATCTTTCACATTTTTCTTTGTAGACAAAATGGATTTACAAAAGGAATAAAAGTCACACCTTTCATGTGTTCTTTTGTTTTGTTTCTACTGTCACTGTTACAGGTACCCCAACAACAGTGTTTTGTCACCATATTGAACTTTTGATGGAATTCCAGACGTTTACATCATACAGCATGTACAAAGGCTATTTATGCATTTTGAAAATATATCACTTTTGACATCTAGTTGGGAAATGTAATCAAATCTTATGTGTAACTGTTCACAGCTGGAAATATCTGGCTTTTGTTTAGATTATAGGCAGCATGTACTCTAGCAGACATAAACATGATCTTATCAATTATTTATTACTTTTACATATCCACTTCAATGTGTACTTATCAAAACTTCTGTAATGCCCTTCATTATTTTGTAATTAACTCTTTCATTAAGCAGGGGTATGAAATTCCCATATACTTCCATGTTAATCTTATAAGATGTTGTACCAACCCTAAGCTGGGAACCAGTACAGGTAATCAGCACTTTTTTTCCGATACAGAGCTATTGTCCTGAAAATGGAACAGTTTTGGTTGTGTCTTATTGTTTAACGTCCATGGTAAACAGCTATGGTCATGTCGGGACGGTCAATTAACCTAACCACAGTATTCCTGGGCAGGTTTAGACCTCCTAAGCGGTTAACCAGTACTAAGTGCACTTATTTTCACCAGTAACTGACAACTGCCCTTCTTGAATCAGTGGAAGGAGACATGAAAGTAAGTGGCCGAACCTGGTATCGAACCCAGGACCTCTGGCTTATAAGTCAGACGTCCTACCGACTGCGTTACGCCGCCCGGCTGCAAACAGTTTTGGTTTTACAATGCAGTAATGCATCCAAAATATGCAGAAGGAACGGCAAACAGTGTAGACCTTAATCAGACTGCTTTTTTAGCAGTACATGTAGTCCGATCTTGGTCTGCACTGTTCCTGCAGACCTATCTCAATACATGTATATAGAATTTTTACGATATGTGATATAGCAATTTGCATCTTACCAACATTTTGCCACTGTCCGAAAGATGCAAATGGAATGTGTATGCGCTGTTTGCTCAGACCTATCTCCCCCAACACCGTATTTCTTCGGTTATAAGATGGAGGTTTTCCCTTCCAAAACAACCCCAAAAATCTAGGATCCATCTTATAAGACAGATCTAGATCTTTGGGATTGTAGTGGAAGGAAAAGACCTGTGTTATAGCAGAATTCCACAAGACTGATTTAAATATTTGGGGTCATTCTAGAGATGCAAAAATCCATCTTATGAGATCATGGATCTAGGTCTTTGGAATTGTTTTGGAATGAAAATACTAGTATTATAGCAGAATTGCATATGACTGATTTTGATATTCGGGGCCATTCAAAAGCCCATCTTATAACTGAGAAAAATATGGTACTTAGAAATTTTACGGTATGGTATCTACCCTAATGTGCTTAAGTATTGGGACACCTTCTTTTTCTTTTTTTTTAAATGGGCTCCTCCTCCCCTACATCCATTCCGTTTTTTTTTTCTTCTTTTTTTCTTTTTATGTGTGTATTTTTTTTTTTTTTTTCCTCTCCTTAACTTTTTTTTTTCTTAATAACATATTTACATCATTTCAAAATTAAGTATTGGGACACCTAAAATTAATAAATTTTCCATTTGTCCCAAATGGAAAATTCATTATATTTAGGTGTCCCAATATATACGCAGATTAGGGTATATCATTTTGAATCCTACCAAAGTTTTCTGCGCCGGTCGGCAATGAAAATTCCATGTAAATGGCATTCCAGCCAGATGAGAGCTTATTGTCAACATCATCCTATGTTCACCTTCCTCCAGGTCATCTTTGAAAGCAACCTTGAGAGATTTCTCAGAGCCATCTTGGTTTTTGTCCACGACACTCTGTATCTGGTCTAAGATACGTGTAAGTGGTGCTTCTATGCCTGGATTTAATTTCTGTAAATAGGAATAAAGAAGAGCTCGAGATGAGAGGTGGTATTTAGGATAAGTGAAAACTTTGTTTAACAAGACCTGTCAAAGGGCCAGGATAGCTCGCCTGACAGCGCCTTGCCCATCACATAAAAAACTTTAACGTAAAACTTTAACATTTTGCTAACGCCGCCGCCGCCAACGCTGACGCCAACACCGCCGCTGATGCCGACGCCGGGGGTAGTGCAATAGCTCTTCCTGAACTTCGTCCAGGCGAGCTAAAAATCATACATGCTTCATTCTCATATTTTCGTAAACCTTAGTAGATCTGTGTGCTTGACAGCCAGATGCTATGTGACACCAAATTCATTTTTGTTTTTCAAAAAATATTTGTTCTTCTCATCAAATTCCTACTGATCTCAGCATTGATGAAAGAGTGTGTTGTCATATCATTCAGTGGCATAAAAATTTTTTTAACAAATACTTTTGGAGATAAAAACATCTTTGCTTATAATTTGTTGAAATAAGAAAATAAAAAGAACTTTTAAAGGAACCCTAAACAAGAGGGCCAAGAGGCCCTGAATTGCTCACCTGAGCAAAAAGGTTAAAGGTCAAACTAGGGTCATCATTTGAACAAACCTGATTTTGCACCTATTTCCAAACAGTTCTGAAAAAGAAGATTTTAAAATATATTTCTATGTATTGCTATGGTTCAAACCCAGGATCCCCTAAGGCAGGGCCATTTTGGACCCTCGGGCCATCATTTGAATAAACTTGGTAAAGGACCACTAGGCAATGCTACATACTAAATTTCAAGCATCTGAGCCAAGTGGTTCTGAAGAGGATTTTTGAGATTTTTTCTATGTATCTATGGTTCAAATCCAGGACCCCCTGGGGCAGGCCATTTTAGACCCTATGGCCATCATTTGAATGAACTTGGTAAAGGACCACTACGCAATGCTACATACTAAATTTCAAGCATATGAGCCAAGTGGTTCTGAAGAAGAAGATTTTTGAATATTTTTCTATGTATTTCTATGGTTCAAACCCAGGACCACCTGGGGCCGGGCCATTTTAGACCCTATGGCCATCATTTGAACAAACTTGATAAAGGACCAATAGGCAATGCTACATACTAAATTTCAAGCATCTGAGCCAAGTGGTTGTGAAGAAGCTTTTTAAGGATATTTAAAATTCAAACCGAAGACTCCCCTGCTGCAGGGCCGTTTTGGACCCAGGACCACCCTTTACACACACTTCGTAGGAGTCCACCAGGCAATGCATGATGCCAAATTTCAAGCATCTGAGCTAAGTGGTTCTGAAGAAGATGATTTTTTGATATTTATCCATGCATTTCTATGGTTCAAACCCAGGACTCCCTGTGTGGGGCAATTTTTGACCCGCGGGCCATCATTTGAACAAACTTGGTAAAAGACCACTGGCCAATGCTACATACCAAATTTCAAGCATCTGAGAAAAGTGGTTCTGGAGAAGAAGATTTTTGAATATTTTTCTACGTATTTCTATGTTTCAAACCCAGGACTCCCTGTTGCGATGCCATTTTAGACCCTGAGGCCACCATTTGAACAAATCTAGTAAAGCCATACTAGGCAATGCTTCATACCAAATTTCAAGCATCTGAGAAAAGTGTTTCTAAAGAAGAGGATTTCTGATTATTTTTTTTATGTATTTCTATGGTTCAAACCTAGGACTCCCTGCTGTGGGGCCATTTTGGACCCAGGGGCCACCATTTGAACAAATTTGGTAAAGGACAACTAGGTAATACTACATACCAGATTGTAAGCATCAGAGCCTTGGGGTTCTGAAGCAGAAGATTTCTGAATATTTTTCTCTGTTCAAACCTGAGACTCCCTGCCCTGGGACCATTTTGGACACTGGGGCCACCATTTGAACAACCTTGGTAAATGCCCACTACGAAATGCTACATACCAAATTTCAAGCATCTGAGCCTTGCAGTTCAGAAGAAGAAGATCAGGGAATATTTTTCTATGTATTTCTATGGTTCAAACCTGGGACTCCCTGCTCCCGGGCCATTTGAACAAACTTGGTAAAGGACCACATTTTTCTATGTATTTCTATGGTTCAATGCTACATACCAAATTTCAAGCACTTGAGCCAAGCAGTTCTGGAGAAGAAGATTTTTAAGTATATTTCATTTTTGAACCCAATACCCCCTGCCCTGGGGCCATTTTGGACCATTTTGGTCATCAGGGCCACTATTTGAACAAACTTGGTAAAGGACCACTAGGCAATGCTACATACTAAATTTCAAGCATCTGAGCCTTGCAGTTCTGAAGAAGAATATTTTTCTATGAATTTCTAAGGTTCAAACCTGACACTTCCTGCTCCGGGGCCATTTTGGACACTGGGGCCACCATTTGAACAAATTTTGTAGAAGACTACTAGGCAATGCTACAAACCAAATTTCAATCATCTGAGCCTTGAGGTTCTGAAGAAGAAGATTTTTGAATATGTTTCTATGTATTTCTATGGTTCAAACCTTGGCCTCCCCGCCCCAGGGCCATTTTTGACCCTGGGGCCACCATTTGAACAAACTATGTAGAGGACCACTACGCAATGCTACATACCAAATTTCAATCAACTGAGCCATGTGGTTCCGGAGAAGAAGATTTTTGAATATTTTTCTATGTATTTCTATGGCTCAAACCTGGGACTCCCTGCCCCAGGGCCATTTTGAACCCTGGGGCCTCCATTTGAACAAACTTGGTAGAGGACCACTAGGCAATGCTACATACCAAATTTCAAGCACTTGAGCCAAGCAGTTCTGGAGAAGAAGATTTTTAAGTATGTTTCATTTTTGAACCCAAGACCCCCTGCCCTAGGGCAATTGTCCACTAGACAATGTTTCATACCAAATATCAAAACCCTAGGCCTAGCAGTTTTAGAGAAGATGTCATTTAAAGCAAATTGTTGACGACGCACGACACACAATGCAAGACAGACACTGAATGATCACAATAGCTCACCCTGAGCCTATGGCTCAGGTTAGCTAAGAACAATCCACATTTTAGAAAAAAATGATATTTTTGCCATCAAAAATAAGCTGTCCAGTTATATATTCTGATTTATTATGCAGATCTTATTTCTTCAAAATGATCAATAGTTCTAGCATGGTTTTGACATTTATTTTAAAGCAATGTTGCTTTTGTTGGAGTGTACGAATCAATGAAAATCAGCCATTTATGACTGAGATATCATCAGGGATATTGATGGAAATTCAGGTTGATGGGCCTCTTGATTGGCCCTTATTGGGCCTGGGGTCTACCAAGGCCCCCCAGTGGGGTCCAGGGGCAATGCCTTGGTGGGGATCAAGGGGGACAAAGCCCCACCTGGCCGAAAACAATCCTTAGGATTTCAGAAGCTCCGAAATCACTTCTCCTTTGTACAAGTTAAGCTCATTTTCTGCAACTCAGATGAGCAACACATGTTATCTTAGACACAGAACTTGAATTCTGACACTACTTAACTCATAATCTTTACTGAAAAAGATCAGTTTATGAGAATGGAGCAAACAGAAAATTGGAAATTCCCATTAACAGAGACATCCTGCATATATTCAGTTTATGGTAGATCTACTCAATGGATGGTAAATTGTTTATAAAATATGACTTGCTTTCTGGTAGCAAGAATCATATTTCATGAAGTTTCAGTCTTTTCAAGAGCAACTGAAAAATCAAACTTTAACTCCATAGAATTCAACTCAAAATTCTCTGAACTGCCTTCATTTTCATCGACAACAATAATCTTACTCTCAGCCGAATTGCCATCAGACTCTGTGTTTACTTATGTTTGGAGGGGATCAGGGCTTGATTCGTGCATAAAGAAGGTGATTTTCTGTTGGTTTGGGTCAAAGAGAAGTGTTTTCTTTGGTACATTGTCGGATTTAAATGCAAACTTTACCAAATCAACAGGGTGTGCATTGCAGGCGAAGCTGGCATTAACTTGGCCTTGGGGCTCCAAACTTCCTCCTGAGTGACTTCTTCCATGGAAGACGCATTTTATGTGATGCAGGTCATTAGTTCACTAGACTTCCCATGCAGCGACCATCCACGGTGAGTTCAAATATTTTCCAGGAGATGAACTAAATAAGCCCCTGGCTTCCGTTCAGATCCTTTTGCTATTGTATACTATTTGCAACCTGTACATAACTTGTATAAAATTGAAATAAAATATGTTTACACTAAATATTTTCTTTAATTGATGTCATGTAAAAGGAGACCTTAAGCCATCTGAAACAGAGACTAATCAGTGTCTCAATTTATCAACTTTATACATTCATGAGGACTAATAGATTGGTTGACTCTCACCAGACTTTTCGAGTGTGCATGCTAATCTGCATCGTCTATGTATGCACACACCACTAAGTACCTTTTAAAAGCCTATCAAAGCATAAATTATAAGCATAATTTCATGATGAGATCGCTTTCACATGTTTGGAGTTGTGGGTGTGCAAATGTCCAAGTCAGCCTGCCCAGTCTTGTCCTAATATACATACTTTGCATTTATAAAACTTGTCGAGGGTCAGTTTTTGTTTCAGCATACTACCAGTTGTCTCAGAACAAGACTAGGATATGTTTGACGCTGGCGTAGAATTTATTTGTGGAAAAACTTAAGACCGGCATTGAGCCAACGCCAAAATCACAACGTCAGATCAAAGCTTACCCGCACAAACAAGCTATATATGGACTGTGCCGAAATCACAGAGAAACAGAGAATCTGGAACAAACAAACAGAACTCAAATCAGCCTGCGTATCGGTGCTGTCAGAATCTTGTCTGTTTGCATCAATAATCTATGGATTCTGGGAAATATATAGCCAAGACCTACACTCTGAACAGTCAGATGAGCAGATGCACAAGCTGTCACTGACTTCATTGTTACATTCAGTGTCGCAACACACTGATCATAAGTGCAAAACTTCAAAGACATCACTACACACTGACAATCGATCAGTGAGATTTGTACAGGTGTGTCACAAGGAAAGATATTTGGTGCATTTGCAAAGATAACTGACATAGATCAGCCTGCAAGTCCATGCAGTCTTATTGGAGTCTTCTCTGCTCACATTAAACGTACATGAAAGCTGATGCAAATGAACAACGATCAGTCTGCACTGATGTGCAAGTTTATCTCGAACTGGGCCCAGAACGCAGAAGTTCACTTTCAGTTTTGCGCTTAAACTACAACAGGAAATTAAATAAAACCACTGCAAGCACTGCATGATACCCCGCCACTGCTGGGCATCGTAACTTATTTTTTGAGATATATAATAACTAAATAGCCACAGAATTGGGATGGACAGAGATATCACACTGAAGAATCGATGGTCGCCCAGAATTCAGTGAACACGCAGCCCATCAGTGAACGCGCAGTTTATTTTAGTTTTTTGTAGCGGGGTACTGCTACTTAAAGTGGTAGATGGTGTTATTATTTGTGTTATAACCACTTCAATTGCCCTTTATCCAAAGCTAATTATGGCATAACTTCATTGGCTCGAACAGGCTTGGGACCATGAAAATAAGTTCTATCCAAGGGTAGTTCTAGCCATCCAGGGTTAGTTTCCATATAAAGTGACCTCTAGGGACCAAGAAAAGAGTTCTAGCCAGGCAGGGTGAACGAGCCATCAGGGTTTGAGCCATCGAAGTTCTACTGTATAATAATCTGCTGCTATTTGCAAAAAAATTTGTCAAAATAAGTTATTAGAAAAATTATAAGGAACCGATTGGCTTACAAGGTGATTTCGTGTCATAAATTTTCTGACCGGCCGCTTTTTTCCATAAAACAAAGCTCATGATGTAAATTTGCTGTTGTAAGTGGTTACGACGGAAGGTAATCCTTAAACTATAAAAGTTTCGTGCCATAAGATGCAGGCATTTAGGAGATACAGCCCATTTTAGCAATGTATGCTCTAAATCAGTGAACGCATAAACTGTATCAATGAACAAGTGGCACAATAATCTTGGTGTACGAAGCAAACGCGCTGCATTGTACAAAGTGAAAGGGAAAAAGTGTATGCACTGAACGCGTCGGAAAGGTCACCATTAAAGCCAGTGCTGCATTTAGCTTAAAATTACGACATGAGCTCATCTAAATTGCGTACCCATAATCCCATCTCATATCATGGCCTACTTTATTTTCCTTTGAATTAGCCCGCCCGTTCAGCAACTTTTTTTTTAATTTGCACTGTTAGAAAATACGGAGGCAGAGCTCTAGTCGGAGCTAAACTCTTCTTTCATTTTACAATGAAGTGTGCCGGAATATCTGTGCGGATATCTTAGTTGTATACTGATCAATTATGCCAATTTGATTGACGAAAACGGTCTTAGTGCGTATGTAAACAACATACATTCATATCAGCTTGCGCACTGCCTAAGTCTGAGTAGTGTCACATAAACAATATATGGCACCTGAAGAATCAGTATTGCGAACCTCAAAGACTCTTATCAGACTGCAGACTGATCCAAGCTTTCACAGTTCGCACTTGACTGACGATCCATGGTATTGGTCAAAGCTCTGTTTAATTTCATTCGATGAAAGAATAAGACCGTCTCAGATTAGGGGCGAGTCATTTATTATCAGGTGTGTGTGTTTTCATATAATTCACACACCTGATAATAAAAGACTCGTCCAGTAAAGAGGCAATTGCTCTTATTGCAACAAATTCTACCATATAGACCCTAAATATTTAATGGCAAACAGAACAGGCCCAGATTAGGCAGCTAAATGAGCAGATTTAGACTGCACTATTTTGTCAGTTGTAAACAGTTTGTTTAAAATTATCATTTGCATCAAGTAAAATAAATTCAGCAGTAAATTGAGACTCAATATTTGGCAAGTTTTCAGTTGCTGGAGATTACAATTGTTTAACCTTCAGGTCAAGAACAAAGTAGCTATGTTAAGACAGGATCCAAAAATCTTGACAAAATTTCAGCCTTTTTATGCCCCCGCCATGAAATGGCGGAAAGGCATATAGATTTTACCCTGTCCGTGTGTGCATATGTATGTGTGTGTGTTTGTTTATTTGTGTGTTACCGAAATCGTGTCCGATCTATAACTTTGGACTGCATGGTGGGATTCAAAAATTATTTGGCAAAAATGATCATTATGACGAGACGGAGTGTCTCGTGCAAAAAACCATGTCCCTATCTCAAAGGTCAAGGTCACAGTCCGCACTTAAACTTTGTAAATAGGCTATAATGAAATATGTTCGTATCCGATCCATAACTTTGGACTGCATGGTGGGATTCAAAAATTATCTGGCAAAAATAATCATTATGACAAAGCAGTGTGTCAGGTGTGAGAATCATGTCGTTATCTCAAAGGTCAAGGTCACAGTCCGCACTTAAACTTTGTACATAGGCTATAATGAAATATGTTCGTGTCCGACCCATAACTTTAGACTGCATGGTGGGATTTAAAAATCATTTGGCACAAATGATCATCATGACAAGATGGTGTGTCGTTTGCAAGAACCAAATGGCTATCTCAAAGGTCAAGGTCACATTCCGCACTCAAACTTTGTATATAGGCTATAATGAAATATGTTCATGTCCGACCCAATGTGTTTGACTGCATGGTGGGATTTAAAAATGATCTGGCACAAATTATCATCATGACAAGACAATGTGTTGCTTGCAAGAACCATGTTCTATCTTAAAGGTCAAGGTCACAGTCCGCACTTTAACTTTGTGCATAGGCCATAATGAAATATGTTCTTGTCTGGTCCATAACTTTGTCCTGCTTGGTGGGATCACAAAATTAATTTGCATAAATAGTTGTCCTGACAAGATGGTGTGTCATGTGCACAAACCACGCTGCTAGCTTGAGGGTCAAGGTCACAGTCAGCACTTAAGCTTTGTGCATAGCTGTAGTGACACTTAAGCTTTGTACATAGGCTGTAGTGAAATTTTGTCCTGCATGATGGGATTTCAAAATTATCTGGCATATATAATTATCATGACAAGTTGATGTGTCACATGCAAGAATCATATCTTTGCTCAAAGGTCAAGGTCACAGTCTGCACTTAAACTTTATGCATAGGCTTCAGTGAAACACGTTAATGTCCTGTCCATAACTTTATCCGGCATAGCGGGATTCAAAACTATTTTGCATAAATGATCATCATGACAAACCCCTAGCTTGAAGGTCAATGTCACACTGCACATGTAAACTTTATGTATAGGCTACAGTGAAAACATTTTTGTGTCTGGCCTACAACTTAGTCCTGCATAGGTTGTTTTAATATTTCATGTCTCTTGATTTGCCATTTATATTGTACAAGTCTGCCTCTATGAATGTAGTTATCCTACAAGTGTCAGTAACTTAATCAAGGTGCCATCTTACTCATGACTGTGATATGTGATATTATTCTGTATCTTATCACAGAAATGGATGCCAAAAGAAATAGCCCGGAAACAAGTAACTTTTCAAAAACTAACAAACGGAAACCATTATTGTATGAAATGAAGTTGAAAAAGGGCCATAACTCCAAAAGTAATTGTTGGCGGATTTTATCCTACATTGAACCTGAACTGTATATCATAATTATATATCTGTGTATAAAATATGAATCCAATACATTAATCTTTTCAAAAGATAATGAACGGAAACCATTTTTTCATACAAAATGAAGTCGAAAAAGGGCCATAACTCCAAAAGTAATTGTTGGCAGATTTTATCCTACATTGAACCTGAACTGTATTTTATGCTTATATACCTGTGTTTAAAATATGAATTCAATACACCAATGTTTTCAAAAGATAATGAACGGAAACTAGTTTTTCATACAAAATAAATTCGAATAAAATTTCCTTTTAAAAGGAAGGCTTGCACAGCTAAGACAGTGAAATTTTCATGAGTTGTTAAAGAAGTGAACCCGATTGTTAGTGCACTTTCTATTGCTAACTTTTATTTAGCAAAGTATTTAATTTCTAACTTATTGAATGGTGGCATTATCCACGGATGTAAGGTAAAACCAAGTGTAGAATTTATTTGAAAAACAAATTGAAGAAATATTTAAACACACACACACACACACACAACAAAAAAAAAACAACAGTTTTCCAACGTTTTTGGCGGCCGTTTTAGGCACGTCTTAAGGAAAATAACTATATGGACCTATTTCAAGTCTTTTCTTCACGGCTGTTGAGTCACATTTAGTCTGAATCAAAATTTGAGGAAAGACTGTTTCAAACCCATGTCTATGGAATCTTGGCACATCTGAACTTGGCATCGAAAGAAGACAGTAAATTTATATTTACTGAAGTTTATTTTTGGTTTAAGTGGCACCAGTGGCAGTGACTGGAACAAAATTTGGCACTCTGTGAAGAAAATGCATGCTGCTGTTGTTTGGGACAATAACTTGCTCTACACCATTTGGGAACAACAAAGCCCAGAACCCACAGCGTTCGTATTTCCATGAACCCCCGACAAATGAAATTTATCTTATATATATTTATGCTATGTTTTTACTTCAGTTTTGTTACTCATTCGTGAAGTTCTGACTAATTTAACGAAGGACGAAAAATAGTTATTAACCAACGTGTTTGGTAATGATGTACAGCAGCCGTCACTATGACATGACATATATCAAAGTTACGTCGGCCAATCATCTATCTGAATTATCCGTGACGTTGCTTACACGAAAGATTGCACGAATGTGTGTTGTTCGTGGATGTATGAACAACGTCAGGTTCATCTAAGGAAATCGCCGAAGATTGTAAATATTTCTCTGTACATTTGTATAGCTGAAGTAAGAAGGCAACATTAGAGAGTGTTATAAAAGCAAGAAAGGGTCCACACAACCCCCACCCGCACCTACTATAATCCAAAATCCAGATCAGCCAACTCCTGCATAAGCGCAGTCTGATCAGTCTAGCATCAGCATGAAAGATGAAGAATATATATATATACCGAAAAAGACAGATCCAACGAATGCATCAGCGCTGGACAGTGTGCCGGCTGCTCTGACTAGTCAGATTATGCGATGCCCTAAGGCCTATTTTTCGCGAGGCCGCTGCATGATTTTTTGGAAAAGCTAATGCTTTGCGCTAAGCTATATATAAACACTGTTTCTTACACAAGTTTTGGTTTATTTCTTAGGATGCAAAGCCAAAAACTTTGCATTGCATTCAGAGTTTCATTTTTTATGCAATCAGTTTATAAAAAGCAAAAGAAATGTGGCCAAGTTTAAGGCACTTTTAAAAGAAAAACATGCTTTTTAACGCAAATATTAAAAAAAAAATACATGTACTATCAAAAATAGAATGTTATTTTCAGCAGATGAGGCAAATCGGATATGGATAAAAATAGACAAAATCGGACAAGGTCTTTGTTTATGTCTGTGAAGAAAGTAATAAAGAAATGCTGTCTCAAACCGGAACGAACGTTTTGTTTGTTATGTGTGTGAAGAAAATAATGAAGAAATGCTGTCTCAAATCGGAACAAACTTTCCGATCTCTTTTGCTTAATTGCGGCCATAGAACGAATCGTTGCAGTACACACTCTCCTGGTATTTTCCGACTAAGCGTGACGTATCGTTTCTTCCGAAAATAACTCGGTATCACTAAACCACTTGAATACTGGCTTGCGCTCGAAAGCGCAAGCCAAAAAGGGCCATAACTCCCACAATAATAGACAGATTTTACCCAACATTGAATTTGACCTGTATTTTATGATTATATACCTGTGTTTAAAATATGAATTCAATACACAAAAGTTTTCAAAAGATAATAAACGGAAACCAGTTTTTCATACAAAATAAAGTCGAAAAAGGCCATACCTCCCACAATAATATACGGATTTTACCCAACATCAAATTTGACCTGTATTTTATGATTATACCTGTGTACAAAATATGAATTCAATACACCAATGTTTCAAAAGATATAGAACGGAAACCATTTTTTCACACAAAATGAAGTCAAAAAAGGGCCGTAACTCTCACAATTATATACGGATTTTACCCAACATCGAACTTGACCTGTATTTTATGAGTATATACCTGTGTATAGAACATGAATTCAATAAACCAATGTTTTCAAACGATATTGAACGGAAACCATTTCGTTAGGGACGTACGTACGGACGGACGTACGTGACATACGTACGAACGTATGGACAGCGGTGATACTATATGCGCGCCCCCTCCCCCTCATTTTTAATGGCGGGGGCACAAAAACTTCTTTGGGTATTATTCGAAAATCTTATGTTTGATAAAGAAATGTGGAATTGTCAGGGTGGACCAAGCGTCTTCGGCATTTTAGTACATTGTTAGGGTGAGAGTAAACAGAGTGTTCCATGACATTTTGAAAGTCTCCATAAAACGAGCAGCTATAGCACCTGTACTCAGGGGTATTCACCATTCGTACCTCTGAAAAACACAGAAGAATGCTTAAAACTAAAATCACGCATAACTAACACCTAGCGGTCAACCCACTGACAAATTTTGTAGACTTCCAGGCAGATAATACAAAACTTGCGCATTCACTGGGTACATATCACACATTCACTGGGTGCAATATTAGCGTTCACTGGGTACACTACAATTGTTGGCTTACACGTTTACTTCGTTCACAGTGTTGCGTTCACTGATACAAATTACTTGTTCATTGATTTTCAGGGTACAATCATATAATACAGAATATCTCAAAAACTAAATGACAGACTGTGACGAAATTTATTGTATTTGCAGCTATTTACTTGCTTCTACTTCTGCTTGCAGAAAACACCAAACAGAATAAAGCGTATTATGGTAAAAAGAAGAAAACCTTGTTATTTTCTACGTTTTTAAGTTAATGAACATAATAAAAGGGCTTTACTTGACTCAATGAGATATTCGCAAAGGTTTATTATCATAATATGATACATACCATTACAGCCAAGTAATGTATGTGTAGATGTATTTTCAGAACATCTTAAATAAACACGAAAATCCGCGCAGAAGCTGACCACACGTGTAAAATTAAAACATTTTTCCTGCTCGTTCACTGATGGGCAGCGGGTTCACTGAATTCTGGGTGACCATCGATTCCTCAGTGTGAAATATGATGTCCTTACTGTAAATAAATATTTATATAAACCACCCAACAATGTGGAGCATTCTGACCAGTGTGGCGCATTCTGACCAGTGTAGATTTAGATCAGGCTGTAAAGCATTTCTTTGAGCTGAGACACTCTGTTTCTAATTCTATGGTGTTAAACATACCAGTGAAGTTTCATTCAGATATTCCATATAGTATAGGAACTACAGGGCAACAAGAATTCTGCGGAATGCTATGTCGCACCTGCTGTGTGCCTGCACAGTAAGAACTCAATAAATATACCAAGTGGTTCTGAAAAAAAAAGTTGATTTTATTGGTTTTGCTATTTTTAGTAATGGTGACCATCTTGGATTCTCGACCTGCCTGAATTTTATCATTCTGAAGCCCTGCACTCTGATCATGTGAAATTTGAGAACCATGGATGCAGAGAAGAAGTCATTTGAATGGACTTAAATGCTAGGGTCGACGTAAATTATTCTAGGGTCGACGTAAGGTCACTGTGACCTAATTCTGCTACAGATGTTTTTCATTTTGTTAATTCTGAATACCAAGGTCCCACTCATGCTTCATACAAAATTTCAGCCAAATATACAAAGTGGTTCTGGAGAAAAAGTTGATTTTATTGTTTTGCTATTTTTAGTAAGGGCGACCATCTTGGATTCTCAACCCTCCTGAATTTTACCATTCTAAAGCCCTGCAGTCGGATCATGCTGCATGTGAAATTTGAGAACCATGGATGCAGTGGTTTCAGAGAATAAGGCCGCGTTTACACGAGCAAAGTTTCTATGTCACAGAAACTTTAACAAAGAAAGTATGACAAACATTTTGCATTTACACGGAGCAAATTATTTGTTAAAGAAAATGTGCCATAGAATCTTTGTCACATAAACTTTGGCAATGAAATATTTGCTGCAGTGTTCACACGACCAAATATTATTCGTCAAAGTTACCTGCAGCAATGAAACAAAATCTTTGTCACATTTTCCACGCTTATAGCAAAGTTCATTGTTACATAATCTTTAGCAAAGTTCTCCGTTTACACGGACAAATTTAATCTATCAAAGTAACTTTACCATATATTTTTGTCAAAGAAACATTGTCATATTTTGGCATTTACACGAGCAAACTTTTCTGTGACAAACACACTTTGTCATAGAAACTTTGCTCGTGTAAACGCGCCCTTAGTCATTTAAATGGACTTAAATGCTAGGATCAATGTAAATTATTCTAGGGTCGCCGTAAGGTTACTGTGACCTAATTCTGCTACAGATGTTTTTCATTTGGATAATTCTGAATACCAAGGTCCCACTTATGCTTCATACAAAATTTCAGGCAAATAAACAAAGTGGTTCTGGAGAAAAACATGATTTTATGTTTTGCTAATTTTAGTAACGGCGACCATCTTGGATTCTCAACCAGCCTGAATTTTACCATTCTAAAGCACTACAGTCTGATCATGCTGCATGTGAAATTTGAGAACCATGGATGCAGTGGTTTCAGACCTAATTCCGTTACAGATTTTTTTCATTTTGATAATTCTGAATACAGTTAAACTTCACTGGCTAGAACTCGGAAGGCTTGAAGGCCATGCTTCGGTCGAACTGACTTTCAAGTCCCGGCAAAACTCCCAGTCATTTTAACGTAACCTGCCACCTTTGGCTCAAACTATGATGGCTGGAACGATCGAACCCCAAACCCGGTCCCTAGGGTACATATTCTATGTAAAATCCCACCGATGGCTCGCACGAATTACCTTGTAAATAATTTCCATTTCAATAACGGTCACTCAGACCTTTGTTCATTGTCATAAGACACTTTGATATTGACAAAGTGTTTGCTGAAACCACAGGTATACTTGATTGGCGCGAGCTCAATTAAAGCTGCCCTTTGATCAACTGGTCAATCGATTGATGCTGAGTGGTTGTCAATTTAAGCTGATTGTATAGCTTGCTCTTATCTATTTAAACGTGTGTAATCACCCTGGGCTAATGAGGGGGCATATGAAAATTAAAGATGGTAAAATATTTTTCTTCAATTAAAATTTCACACCGAAATTCAGTGCCAAAATTTACGTCTTTGCCTTTAAATGCGTAACAAAATCAGGGCCCATCATTCACTCCTGCAGTCATGTCAGACGAGTACGTCAGCTTCCGAGCAATCTGGTGAAGGACCCAGCAACGGGGGATACCCGGATTGGAGATTTGTGCTGGCAATGCCGAGCAATCTGGCGAAGGACCCGGTAACACGGGGATACCCAGATCGGCAACGGGAAAACAGGGAATAAAAAGGAAACTTGAACAGAAGACGCTTGAGGAAAAGTATGAAGCAATCCTCGAGGTCGAGAAAGGTCAAAAGTCGAGGCTAGTAGGAACTTTACTCACGACCAGACTAAATGTAGTTCGTATCTTTATGAAGTGTGCCTAATGTCCATGTTTATTACCTGGTTGGTCTTTTCATCTTGTAAATAAAAATATAAACATATTTTTCATTGTTGTTTTATTTTATCTCCCAGAAAGTGCAAAAGGGTAAACAAGTGGCTTAAATTATGACCGATCAATAAACAGGAAGTCACCCTTGCCATGATAGAAAAGCATAATACATACGACTGGACCTTGTGAGTTGGTCTTCAATGGCTCAAACTACCGATCGCTCAAACTTTTTTGGGTGGTCCCGGCGAGTTTGAGCCATCGAAGTTTGACTGTACCAAAGTCCCACTTATACACAATTTCAGCCAAATATACCAAGTGGTTCTGGAGAAAAAGTTGATTTTACTGGTTTTGCTATTTTTAGTAACGGCGACCATCTTGGATTCTCGACCCGCCTGAATTTTATCATTCTGAAGCCCTGCTGTTTGATCATGCTGCATGTGAAATTTGAGAACCATGGATGAAGTGGTTTCAGAGAATAAGTCTTTTGAATGGACTAAAATGCTAGGGTCGATGTAAATTGTGAACTGACGGATGGACGGACTGAAAGACGGCGGAAAACCAGACACCTATATCGCAACTTACTATAGCAGGTGCGACAAAAAACATTTTTCAGATCTATCAAAGGGGGATAACTCATAAACTGGAATGGTATGAGTGATGGTCCTTTGTCACAATATGTAACCTTTGATATGAAACATATCTATGAAGTTTAATTCAGATATTCCATATAGTCAAGGAACTACAGATAAAAAGAGGTTTTTTAAATCAATCAAGGGCGTATAACTGACAAACTGGAAATGTCATAGTAACAGTTCTTAGTCACGATATGAAGCCTTTGATGTGAAACATATCTGTGAAGTTTGATTTAGATATTCCATATAGAAAAGGAACTACAGGTCAAAAACCATTTCTCAGACCTATCAAGGGGAGATAATTCATGAACTGGAAAGGTAAGAGTGATGGTTCTTTGTCACAATATGTAACCTTTGATGTGAAACATATCTGTGAAGTTTCATTCAGATATTCCATATAGTAAAGGAACTACAGGTAAAAAAACATTCTCAGTTCAAGGGCGGATAACTCATGAACGGGAAATTTTTTGGTTGGTTGATTTGATGCTTAACGTCCACAGTAAACAACTAGGGCCATGTCGGGACGGTCAGTTAACCTAATCACACTATTCCTGGGCAGGCGTAGACCTCCTAAGCGGTTAACCAGTACTAAGTGCACATACTTTCGCCAGTAACTGACAACTGCCCTTCTTGAATCAGCGGAAGGAGAAATGAAAGTATGTGGCCAGACCGGGATTCGAACCCAGGACCTCTGACTTACGAGTCAGGTGCCCTACCGATTGCGCTACCCGGCCCGGCTTGAACGGGAAAGGTAAGATTGACAGTTCTAAATCACAATATGTAGCCTTTTGTCAGATGTAAAATATATCTGTGAAGTTTCATTCAGATATTCCATATAGTAAAGGAACAACAGGTCAAAAACCTTTTTTCAGACCTATCAAGGGCGGATAACTCACAAACTGGGAAGGTCAGAGTGACGGTCCTTAATCACAATATGTAACCTTTGATGTGAAACTTATTTGTGAAGTTTCATTAAGATATCATAAACAGTAAAGGAATAACAGGCCAGAAACCATTTTTCCAATACGAAAAAGGGCAGTAACTCTGTTAAAAACGGGCGGATTTCGCCCATTAACAATCCCATATCACTCATCACCGATAACAATATGCATGAAAAATTTGAAAAAAGTTCTGTGAATAAATACTCAAGTTATCCATTGGAAATGGTGAGCACGGATGGACACCAAAAGGTATAACATAATACCCCACCACTGAAGTGTGGCGGGGTATAAAAATTACAAACATCTCACTTTGCCTTGTTTCTTTTGAAACTGCTTGGCTTCAACTGGAGGGAGACTTTATGTTGCATGTTTTTTTTTGGCCCAGGGTACACCCTGAATCAATATGAAATTAAACCAAAGTAGTGAGAGTTTATAAACTGGAAGTTTGAATAATGAAAGCATGTGTTCGATAACAAGCTGTGTCTTTAAAAGAATCAAATAGGCGGGCGGATAGGACAAAACACCGAAGCGGGGATGAGCAAAAAGTATGCCCCGTACAGAATTTTAGTGCACCCTATTAGTGCGGGCATAGCTTTTTTCTTGCTCTATAATATTCGTGCACATATGGCGCAATGGGGTGGCTGGGTCAAACTGATCCCTGTGTCATGGCCCAAAATATTGTGACTTTCAACTCTTTTTAATAAGTGTCTGGCTCTGTTTCAACCTAGTAGATTTGTGGAGCTCTACAACTGGAGATTTTATTGGTGCAAAATACCCAGATGAAAGAGAATCCAGAATCAGGGGCTCCGAGCTTAACACTTTAAGTCTTTGCTACTAAACATCAAAATAGCATAAGAAGGTATCATAGTGAGCACTCCCTTGCAGGGGCCTGCAATTCATAGCTCTGAAGGAGCTTAGAAAGAGTTGGAGCAGCAGCTCTATGGTAGAGGATTGGTAAAGCATATTTTTACCTTTAAAATACATTACTTTCTATAGAATTTCTTTTGTAACAACACCAAAATGGAAGTTATTATCCAGATTAGACTGGTTTGAATAGAAATCAATAAAGCAATAAGGAAAGAGGTTGTGCAGGGTTTCTGTCGCTATGTTACCTAATGACGTCAAACGTTCCATTTGAGAAAGAAAGATGGCGTCAACGTTAACTGCTTCTGTGATCATACAAAATGCATAAAGGAAATATAAAGCCCAGTAGAAAAGAAACTGAAAACAAATCATAGCCCATTAATTTCCCAGCCCCGTTTTCCTGCGAGAAAGATTACTAAGGGGAAAAGCTGCTCTCTGTTTCTCAACAGCTTGTCAGACAGAGTTCGCAGCTGTTGAGTTGCAATAATTTTGTTACAAATTTTATACGTCATAAAAAATGTTGCGAAATTAAATTCAGAATCATACAATGGGTAGTCAGCTCAGGGTCTACACTTTGACCACGTATTTTTGTCCAGAACTATGGAGTTAACCAGTGCTCCAGGCCTTTCTAAACAACCACCAGCAGAGGGTTGTTGTTGAGGGCGAGGAGTCAGATTCGGTCCCAGTAACATCTGGAGTCCCACAAGGTTCCGTTCTGGGCCCCATCCTATTCCTGGTCTACATCAACGACCTTCCGCAAAACATCATCTCACAGGTGTGTCTCTTTGCTGATGACACTGCCATGTACCTAACATTGGAAACAAAGCATGACAGTGACAGTTTGCAGAAAGACCTGGACCAACTTCAGGCATGGGAATCAAAATGGGATATGGAGGTTAACCTCTCCAAGTGCCAGGTAGTGAGAGTGACTTCTTCCAGAACACCCTTCGAAACCAAGTAAACACTCCATGGACAGGTTCTGGAAGCAGTCACCAGTGCTAGGTACTTGGGGGTGGATATCTCTCAAAATCTTAGCTGGAACACACGTGGACAAAATTGCATCAACGGCCAACAGAACTCTCGGATTTGTTAAGAGAAACTTAAAAACTAAGTCCCCAAAAGTCCGAGAAATGTCCTACCAGACCTTTGTTCGTCCCCAGCTGGAGTATGCTTCAGCAGTATGGGACCCCCATACAAAAGATAAGACCCACAAAATTGAAATGGTTCAGCGGCGTGCTGCACGCTGGACCATGAGTGATTACACCAGAACAACTAGCGTCACTTCATTGTTGCAGCAGTTGGGCTGGCAGACATTAGAAGAGAGACGAAATGTGGCCCGTCTCTGCCTCTTTTACAAAATTGTAAATGGCATTCAGGCCGTCCCCTTACCCGAATAAATACAGCCCACCCATAGGATATCCAGATACTGCCATTCTATGACGTTTCGTCAAATTCAAACTGGCAAGGATTCCTATAAATATTCCTTCTTTCCCCTGGCAAATGTCCAGTGGAATGCCCTTCCGGAAAATGTTGCAACTTCTCTAAGTCTTGACTTGTTCAAGGCCGCGGTTGCAGAGTTGCAGCATCCCAATCCCTAAACATAAAATGCTTGTTTTTACCTACGTTTTTAGACCCTATCCCAGTTTGTTTTTTTTGGATCAGTCCATGGTGTCAGGTGATGTGTTTTTTATGGCTCTCATCCTTTTCGCACTATATTTTCAACCTGTCATCTTTATATTACCCCACCATCAAGTTTTTAATCAACCCTTTTTCACAACATGACGCGCAGACCCTGCCAAGAATGCTCACGAGGGCGTAGGCAGTATACGAAGATAGATAGATAGAAGGGGCGTCAGGGATAATTTATGGATAATCTTGCATATTTCTCCATAAAACATATTTTGTGACTCCTCATTAGAACCTTCTCATCAAGACAGTTCTAATGAGGGTTACAACATATGTTTTTGTTGAGAAATAAATAAAAATTATCTTACAAGAAGTTATCCTCGAGTCCCCCCCCCCCCCCTACACACACCCACACACCTGGAGCTCTGACATGATAACAGCCTTAGCAGATAGGTTTTGTTTTTTATTTTACCTTATA
Source organism: Ctena decussata (assembly GCA_963989385.1). Lineage (NCBI taxonomy): Eukaryota > Metazoa > Mollusca > Bivalvia > Lucinida > Lucinidae > Ctena > Ctena decussata. Next base: position 9,754,073 of record OZ022504.1, read on the forward strand.
CTCCAATTCGATCATATCTGATCATTACATCAGAGGACTGTTCTGTGATGGAAGAAAGCCAGAAGTAGTTCTCAGCTGCATATGGGCTGGGAAATACTCTGTGAAACCACCACAACCCCGAAGGGAACAGCCAACCATTCATACTTGCCAGCGGTACATAGAATAACCGAAAAGCACAGAAATACCAGAAAGCAACGGAATAACCGTAAAGCAATTTTAAAAAATCAGTTTTTATATGAATTATCATTGTAATATTAATTCCATGGGTGGTAGAAGCATTGAAAGAGTAACTGACAACGATTTTCCACCCAAACAAATGCACTAATATAGACGTATAGATTGTCATCTTATAATGATGTACAAGGTCACATATGACCTTGTTGCCATTCCCGCCTTGGCGCAGTTCAGCGGTGCTGTCTGCCAGGTGATCCATGTCTCTTCCTAAACACCAATATCTGTTTTTATCTTTTAACTATACTAACACTTTTAATCGCACTGTACAAACTCATCTCACACACTTTCCTATACTTTTGTTTCAGCTAACCCCCTTCAGCACTTGGTTCGCCGGAACCCGTCTGACGTCCCCCTCGGGGGTTAAGACGTAAAGGAAAATAGATAGATAAATATATAACCGAAATGCACTTACACAAGTCTTGTTTACCATTAAATTTTGTGTCTCCGATTGATAATCTGTTCAGTTTATACTTAACTATATTTGACTATTTACAATCATGCTGTTATATTTACTAATTTGGTTCGTGTTGTTCTTACATAAAGCAGATGGCAGTTCATATGCCTTGATATAATTGAAAAGCATTGAAAAAATGTTGAGCATCATTAGCACCCGTTTCTCTTACAATGCTATTATGGTATGACACCCAAGCTAACAAAAGTGTCACAAATAATACTACGAATGATTTCCAACCAAGAAAAACCTAATCATTCCCATGAAAAACAGATTTTTGAAATAGCTTTTCGGTTTAAAAGAGCGATGTGCTTTCCTATAGGTAGTGCCTATTTTCATTTTATTTAGGTTTCAATGACGTCAGATGCCAATACCTTCACTCTCTTCTTCAGAGCTGTGTCCGATATACTTTCATACCAGAAATTTGTCAGGTCTGTTATGAGAATTTCATATGCGTCTTGTGAGAAACAATATTTTATCAGGTAAGTAGTATCGTCAACTTTTAGTGATTGCCATGGACTTGCAGTTAACCCTGGTTTCCATTTTCGTCGCCACTCCACTTCAGATGCCATCCTGAACAATATCGGATACTTGAAACTGATTGTTGTTGTTGATGAACAGAAAGTTGTCAAAAGCCAAAAAATATGATCGTCTCAATTACATTTTTATTGGCTTACGTCGAAAACTTACTGCACACACAATCGCTGGGATAAACCTAATTCTCAAATTTGGTGGTCTATTGAATCACCGAAAACAGGTCAGTTGAAACACCACAAACAACCTCAAAATAAGATAAGTTCCTTCTCGAATATGAGAAGTACCCGGGAAACCTAATCTTTACCCTTCTGCATATCAATTACTGGATATATCCCCTCTCACCATAACTCACCATAACTCACCATACTAGAGACCCTTCTAAGCTGTAATACAGCTTCTGCTGGCCCATTTCGACATCCTGTCCTACTCATTGGTACTGGCTCACCCGGAATGTAGCATGATGGTTGGAACTTTAAGGGGTGCCCGTGCCAATGTTTGTTTATTTGCGACTTGAATATGTTCAGGGAAGGGGCCAACACCACAGAATTTGGTAGAGAGTTCCACACATATATAACACGGTTTGAAAATGCGTTTGCTCTGACATTTAATCTGCAACGCCTTTTGGAGAATTTCAAATCATTTCCTCGAGTAGAGTGTTCTGACATTGTAAAGAACTTTTCTCTGTCGATCTTATCTATCTTATTAAGGATTTTGAATACTTCAATCACGTCTGCTCTCATTCGACGGTATTCTAAAGATGGTATACCAAGCTTTATAAGCCTATCTCTGTACTGAAGACCAGATAGCGTATTTACCATTCTGGTTGCTCTTCTCTGAACATTTTCTAAGATGATGGAGTCTTTCTTAAACAGTGGTGACCATACTGGAGTAGCATATTCAAGATGGGGCCTTACCAAGGATTTGTATAAACTGAGAAACATTTCTTTATCAATATATGTGAAGCTTTTAAAGATAAGACCCAGATTTCTATTCGCAAGTGCAACTTTCTTGGTAATGTGTTCTCTAAAGTTTAGTTTTGTATCAAAAATGACTCCCAAGTCTTTTTCACTCTGAACTTGTTCAATTTCATAAGATCCTTGGGCAGTTGACATTTCATATGGATGAGAAGGCTGCCCTTTTCCTACTCTAAGATGTTTGCATTTCTTGCTATTAAAAAACATCCTCCAAAGAATAATGGAAGAAGGACAATCAAATCCAAAAATCCACCAAAAAATTGGACAAGAGTGGCGTGAAAATATTCAAAACAAATCTTATCTGATATACCTAAATCCGGACTCAGTAAGGATTAGAGGCCCATCAAAGTTATGCCTTTGATATTGGCAGGGCCACAGTGGGAAGGGCTTAAATTGACGGTCCATTGAAATACCGCAAACCACCGCAAACCACCACAAACCACTCCCAAATCAATATAAACCACATCAAAAACTATTTCACTGTACATTTAATCAATATATTTGATATTTAGGCGGGCTGTAAATTTTAAGAGTAACTACACTTCAGGAACTGACTGAATCAGATCCCAAACCCTATCCCCAACATCAAAGGGAAAGATTGACAAAGACATCCCAACAAACAATAAATTACAAGTGATAAGCCGAGTCAGCAGCTCTTTCCCAAATAGATGGCAACTCAGCTATCTTTATTGAACTAAATAATTTAGACCAACAGACGGCTTACAACGGACTAAGCAAATTATATGAAAAACATTTAACAATTATTTTTACATATTTTCTATTTTTATGATAGAAGGATTAAACTGAGAACACAATAAATTAAACAGCACCGAACATAAAACAAATGCAACCGCAACAAAAGTACCGCCTTGGGACGGTCAGTAATAATTACTGGGGGGTTTAAATCGGTTTTACTGGGCCCAAACCTTCACCCTCACCCTCCGCTGTAAAGCCCGCCTATAGCTACGGTTGACAAACTTTTGTGGGGACTACCTTAGATATCTCTGTTTTAGTAATCTTACGCTACACGTCCTACATTTTGACACAGTTCTAACATTTATGTATAGTTAAGAAAATCCAGCCAATTGAACAGGGTAGAAAAATTCATTAAACAATGTATAATCAATGTTGGTTTATTCGAAGTGAAAAGGGTTTTAGTTTGCGACTGAAATCAATATTTTATACTTAGCAGTGAAGTCAATGCATATCTAGAACAAATAAGTGATATTGTCTACAGTGAAAAAATATCGTATCATTTCACTAGTGACTGATTCGATATATATTTTTTCACTGTAGCAAATCTCAATTGTTTTCTGGCATTTTTCGGCTTGATTTCTCTCCGAAATGGTCTGAAATGTAGCGTTCTTGTCTGACATTGTGCTACGGACATAATCGCGTCAAATCAAGAAAGTGACGTCACACTTTGACGTCACTATTTGAGCTAAAGTATCGCTAATTTGCCGCAACATCAACCCAACAGCAGCTGCAGGCGGCATTCTCTTTTTATTCATTCAATATGATATTATTAACTATTTTCTAGGTGCAAACTACTACGTTTGCAACCAATATTATACCCACTAACCGCGCCGAGACAAGCAAAATTAACGAGAAATGACTCTGAAAAAGTTATTTTTGAAGCGGTCTGTTTTCCGGTATTATCCTTAACATAAAAATACAAAGAAAATTTACTTTTTTCGGTAAATACCAAAAATATTTCATCTCATGTGTTGAAACTATCAGCAATTTCACTCGTGCTAAGCACTCGTGAAATTGCTGATACTTTCAACACATTCGATGAAATATATTTGGTATTCCCCTACATAAATGTAATTATCCTGCATTTATCACAGCGATCAATCTCGCCCTCTGCTGCTGCAGTGGTTCAAAACAGTTAGTTAGCTGTTTGGTCCGCACGAACGTTTCCTAACCCCTCAATGAATCATCATCGGAAACAAACAAATCCCCTGTAAGAGCTCTGATGAATCAGAGATGAGGACTCGACGGAAATAAGGTATTGCGACACCAGGAGACCACTGGGAAGTCAAACAACACCACTGAAATACTAGAGCAAAAGAAAACCCTCAGTTAGACCCCGAATAACAAAGCGACAGACGAGGCAAACTCCGGCCCCAACCAACTAAACTAAGTAGCTTTATGTCGGGCCCATCATAAAGAGGGAAGCAAAGTTATTAACCATGATAGGGTTAACTACTAAATATGCAGACTGTAGCATTACATTCAAGTTATATCCAGTACGTTTGTAACGAACGACAATGAAAGTAAAAAGTATGCAAAGACCAGGAACTGAAACAATCAAAATCCAAATCCAGCCCTCAAACCATAGTTGGAAACAACTAAGATTACAAATAATCAAGATACAGAGAACATATGGCCAACCGAGTGAGCAGCTTGTTCCCAAAAGGTGGCCACTCAGCAACCCAAACCGAACCAAAAATAATAAGAACATACAATAATAATAAGAAACTTTTTTTCATATTGATACCTAGCAAGTCTAATTTCTGATGATACTTTATTCCTAGATACCTTATACTTATTCAGATATCATCTTTCTTAGATTATTTACATTTTCCTCCAATTTCTTCTCTTTTTTCTGATAGCGTCTAGCGTTCTATTAAAAAGTAGAAGTAGACCCTATACTTTCACTTTATTCTGCCAACAATAAATTACTGATTATTATTGGGAGTCGGTTACTAGAAAAACCGGAAACACCTTAAAGGCCCCATTGCTCGATCAGCATGAAACATTTTATCGTGAGGTATCGCTGCAAACTTCTCACTACAGTTTCGCCATTGATTACTATTGTGATTGGCCGGCTGTGAAAAATCAAAACGTCCCTGAGTTTACCATAAAATAGTTTTGAAAAAATAACTAGGTCATTTTAGTTGCCAACTAAAATGACCTACTTTTTATTTCACAAGCTTTATTTCATGGTAAAAACACAAGGTACAGGAGATAAAAAGACAACGTACAGGCGTTTAACATTTGATAAAATTACAATGTACAAAAATGTTAAGCAAGGATCCAATTGATTGTGCCGCGGTTGCATTATTTCATCGCTTAACGGGGAACCAAAGACGAAAACCGTATTTTTATGAAAAGACTTATCACTTTTCCAAAATACATTGTTCCTTCTTTTTTGCCAGTTATATGATACAAAAAGCACATCAACCAACAGATTTTCATTAATTCTGAAGGCTGTACAGGTTTCATAATGATTTGTACTTTGACGATTTTTACCACTGATAGGACTATGGAGACTTTAAGACCGAAAAACGCCAGAAAATGGAAATTTCAAGTGGTCATAGCAACCTAAGTTATGAAATTATCGGTATTATTCCCCCCACACCCCCGCGCGCCTATAGATGCTATACATTCGGACGTACAGACGGACACTCGGCGCCAAGTGCGTGCAAGTATGGTTACGTACCGCTGAGCCACTTGGGGTTAGGAGAATTGAACTAAACTGAAATGATGCTATATATGAAATTTGGTTACAATCGGTTTTGTAGTTTCAGAGGAGATGCCATTGAAACTGTTGATGGACGAACGATGGACGGACGACGGAGGCCTGCATATGCCTTGCCTAAACATTTTCATAAAAATGATTCATGAGTCATGAAGGAAAAAGTGACAATTTGCTTCGATCAAGGTATATCCCCATACTACTGCATTGCAAGTAGATAGTGCATGTAACGCACGGTACAATTCATAATTGGCCAATGCCAAATTATTGTTTTATTTTGCAAAATACTATTTTTAGAAATCTTGTTAGAGATATCTTGCAAGATATCTCAAAAAGTATTTAAGCTATTACCTTGCTATTTAGTATAGTGATCGAATATGAGGTGTAGATTTCTTGATTAACTTTTGGGAGAATTCCGTGAAATTTTGATGTAGTTATGGCTCTTGTTTGAATTTGGCATTTTTTCAACTTTTGAACCGCTTGACCTGGGAAGCTGGTTTTTGGTATAATGGTAGTTCTTGATAAGTTCAAATTTTTATTAAGGATCGGTAACTCAACATTCTTCAGTTATGGTGTTAGTTCCCCTGATATCCAATACTTATGCTACTAGAGGGCTCAAAAAAACACTGGCCATAGGGTTTTTATTAAATATATATCACTATTAGGCGCTGAAGTTTCGTCAGACTGGCTTCAGTAATGCATGAGTTATTGCCCTTGAATTGATTTCAAAACAATAAAAAATGAGCCATAACTAAGTAGCCAGTTATCAGAATTTCATGAAACTTAAAATAAATGTGTACCACTATAAAACATTAATTTTGTACACATAAAATTCTTTCAGAATGACACCAGTAGTGCATGAGTTATTGCCCTTGAATCACTTTTAAAATCAACAAATTTAGCCATAACTAAGTAATCAATGGACAGAATTCTATGAAACTTATACTGAATATGTATTATTATAACAGGGCGATGCAAGTTAAATTTATTTTATTGGGCATGCTTCAGTAATGCATGAGTTAATGCCCTTGAATTGCTTTAAAATAGACAATAAACGGAATTTCACGAAACTTAAAACAATTCTGTATCCTCTAAACATGACAGTGCACATCACATTTTGTCATGATGGCATCAGTAATGCATGAGTTATTGTCCTTGATTTGATTTAAAATACAAAAATTGGCCACATTGAGTCGCCAATGAACAAAATTTCTTGAAAAGTGCACGTCACGTTTTGTAATGATGGCATCAGTAATGCATGAGTTATTGTCCTTGCTTTGATTTAAAACACAAAAATTGGCTACAATGAGTCGCCAATGAACAAAATTTCTTGAAACTTGATATAAAAAAAATATATCATCACAGCGTGGTGATGCTGAGGCAAGTTGTTTAGAATGGCTTCACTTATATATGGGTTATTGCCCCCTTGATTTAAAGTCCACAGCTTCAGTCGTTACTAAGTAACCAGTGAACGAAATTTTATCAAACTGAAAATCAGCCATAAACATATCAGTCATTTCGGCGGGGGATGTAAATTCAATGAATTTGCTTGTTAAATTTCATATATGGCTTCCTTATTGAAAAATAAATGACACGTATTTTTTCTTTTCTGAGTTATGCCCTTATCTGGAGTTGTGCCCCTTTAAAAATGAGATGAAATCTTGTTGGCAAAATCGATATCTCAAAACGTATTCGAGCTATGACCTTGGTATTTGGTATACCGATTGGGTATGAGGAGTAGATTACTTGATTATCTTTTGGGAGAATTCTGTAAAATGTTGATTGGGTAATGGCTCTTGTATGAATCTGGAATTTTTCCAAATTTTGAACAGCTTTACACAGGAAGCTGATTTTTGGTAAAGTAGTAGTTCTTGATGAGTTTAAAGCTTCAGTAAAAGTTAGTTAACTCCATATTCATTAGTTATGGAGTTATTTCCCTGATATTCAATACTTACGCAGCTAGGTAATCAGGAACCACTGGTCATAGGGTTTGGAAATTTAATAAATGGATTCCTCATTGAAAAAAAATAACGGACATATATATATTTTTTCTTTTCTGGATTATGCCCCTTTTCAGATACATGCCCCTTTAAAAATCAGATGAATACCTCGTTAGCAAGATGTCTCAATAAGTATTTGAGCTATGGTCTTGATATCTGGTACACTGAATAGGTATGAGGAGTAGATTATCTGATTAATTTTTGGGAGAATTCTGTAAAATTTTGATGCAGTTATGGGCCTTGTTTGAATTGACTTTTTCGAACTTCTGAAACCCTTGACATATAGAAAGCTGATTTTTGGTATAATAGTGGTCCTTCATTAGGTTAAATATATCAATTAAGATAAGGTAACTCCTTTTCAGACTTAGACATTCTAAAGTTTGACACCTTTAGGGGCAAGCATATGGTTTGGGGCATGATGTTTCACAAACACAATTTCTAGTTTAGTATCTCGTTGATTAAATTATGTAGAAAAGTGGTATATAATGTAGAAAAATAATAAGTTGACAAACTGGTCGCACGAACGTCTCAGCTTCAGTTTAGTAATTACTGATTATTACTGGGAGCCGGTTACTAGAAAGACCGGAAAACACCTTCTGACCGAAAAACGCCGGAAAATGCCGAAAAACGGCGAAAATACAAAAAATTTACAGGAAAACTATACAATGTGAGGTCAAATGTGTACGGTATGGGTGACTGGGTAGGGCGGTGGGGCTTTTGTACACGGACCAGCCGAACATGTTAAATAGAAGTAGACTCGAACTTTATTTATAACTGTAGCTTGCTGTGCTCATGTTCATGTTGTAAGTTATCTATCCATATTAGTATCACCATCTAACGATGTATGTATAATACACAATACTACATAGATTTATCACATAAGATTGAGGGCAATGTGGCTCCTGCCGTCTGGTCTAGGAGGAGGGTTCCTGTAGGGTCATGCGACACGAAAGTAAATATCATTTGGGCTTGTTAACGTATTGCTACCTTTTTCAAGCCTGAACATACTCAAGGCATCTGGACCTGATGCCTTGAGTGCTAGGAATGTAGTTCTGAAATTGCTCCTATCCTGGCCTTCATCTACAATGAGTAGCTTGCTCAGGGCGCTGTACAGGATGATTGGCGACAAGCAAATGTAGCTCCGGTTTTTAAGAAAGGAGAAAAATATGATGCTGCTAATTATCGACCGGTGTCGCTTACATGCATCTGTTGCAAAACCCTCGAGCATATAATAGTAAGTAACATCAACAAGCATTTAGCCTTTGAGAGCATTCTTGCTGACTGTCAGCGTGGTTTCCGAGGTCAGAGGTCTTGTGAAACCCAACTTGTCAAGTTCTAACACGATTTAGTAAGCAACCTGGATGGTGCCCTAAATCGCGGCCACAAGCAGACTGATGTAATTATTATGGATTTCGCAAAGGCCTTTGACAAGTTACCATACAGGAGGCTATTGTACAAATTAGATTATTACGGGATTAGAGGATCTACTCATAAGTGGATCGCTTCATGACTCTCTGAGCACTCTCAAAAAGTGGTTTTAGATGGCCATGCCTCAGATCCAATCCCAGTTCTAGCTGGTGTCCCTCAAGGATCGGTCTTAGGACCGGTCCTGTTTCTTATTTTCATTAATGATCTTCCAGACAACATCAGGTCATCTGTTTGTCTTTTTGCTGATGATTGTGTTTTGTATAGGAATATCTTCACGCCCATGTATTGCCAGATCTTGCAAGATGACCTGAACAGCCTCGCACAATGGGAGGCCGATAGGCAAATGAAATTTAATGTTGCCAAATGTCATTCTATGAGGGTGACGCGGCACCTCCCTAGCGCGCAAATACACTTTAATTACTCTAGATCTCTCCATCAGCAAAGATTGGAACAGGTTTAGTCCGCCAAGTATTTCGGTATAACGATTACAGACAATTTGGATTGGGGTCAACGTATTTCAGAAATATCAAGTAAAGCAACTAAGACAATGGGATTTCTTCGACGCAATTTTGGCATTGGCACCTTGGCAAACTAAGGAAGCTGCATACAAAACATTGGTTCGCCCTCAACTAGAGTATGCAGCACCTATTTGGCATCCTTATCATAAAACTCAGATTCAGCAGGTTGAGAAGGTGCAGAGAAGAGCTGCCAGGTGGACCTGCAGGCGATGGCGGAACACAAGTACTGTCGGCGATATGCTGGACGAGCTTGAGTAGCCATCCCTGGAGGCCCGCCGGCAGCAGTCCTCCTTAACCTTCTTTAACAAGATTCATTCTGGTACAGTGTCCCTTTAGAAGGATAACTACTTGTTCCTAGCACCAAAGTCACGAGAATGACTCACAATACACTAGATACCTTTCATATAGTGATGCCCTGTAAACTCAATTTTTCCCAGGACTATTCCTGTGTGGAATAGTCTCCCCTCTTCGACGGTTTCTGCCAAAACCGCCGAGGAGTTTAAGGTCCTTATTTAGATTATCGGTCCAGAGGCATGTGTTTCGGCATGGCTCTGATCTGCTTTTGTTAATAGTTTTAATGGCCCATCCCGAAAGTTTGTTTTTCCCTTGAGCTAAATTCTAAATTTAGCAACCCACCACACCTGAGGTAATGATCAAAATGATCGTCTTCAGTAAAGAGAGATAGATAGATCTGGGGGCGAAACGTCTATGTTTGGGGCGAAACGTCGGCTGTTACTAAAACCTTGTACCGCACCGCACCGCACTGGGGGTAAAATAGAGTACCGCACCGCCGAAGATATCCGAACACCAACGACTCCATTATAGGCAAACCTGTTACTAAGTGTATATGCTGATTCTGAAGATAAGTTTTTTTTAATTAGACTTGTTAATGAATTAAAAGTATATACTATTTATATTGTGCTGAAACATCCATTGCCCAACCTCAAAAAGGATTTTAGTATCGGTTTCATCCATTTCAATAAATTCTGACGGTAACTATCACATGGTTGTCCCTAGCATTTAGATTTGGTTGGTTTTACTGATAAAAAAGACTGAGATATACATTCAATAGAATTTTTGTTTTAAGGTAACTTTATCCATATAATTTTCTAGATTTAAACAAATCGCATATGCATAATATCTATCCGAAAAAATCCTACAGGGGTTGGACGTAATTCTTAAAGTATGTCTGTGTTGCAATCACCAGAGAAAGGCATGACTTTTGTATAAATTCTTTGGAGAAAAAGCCATGACAGTATAATTTAAATTTGCCATATTATCATGCATGCATAGAAGATATTCAAAGTATTTAAGTTGAGAGTTTGCTTGCAGAAAATAGAAAGGTGATACTATGCCTATATATTGAGATGGAGAAGTATTTTCGTTGACATAAATTCGAATAAAGTAAATATGTATTTATAGTTTCATTATTTACTTTCACAAAGAAAGACAGGAACAAAACTGTACGTTGAGATAGCATTCATTGTGAGTGCGGTAAAGTTCGGAATTTACTCGACACTGTACGAAAATTTCCGTAGGTGTGGTACAAGGTTTTAGCCGGTACGGTGCGGTGCGGTGCGATGGGGTACAAGGTTTTAATAACAGCCCGAAATGTCGGTATTTAGTATGACCCTTAACTAGACCTAATCGAACAAGCACATCGGAAAATGAAAGTCTCAAAAGATTGCAAGAAGTTATTCTAATAATTACAGAAGAATAAAGAACTTAAATGTTATATGCCTCAATATTGTTGTCAATTACTAGCATGCGTGAGTATCGAAGGGGGAGTCGAAGTTCAGTTTTGCGCCAGTCAGTAAAGAGAAAAAGGGACAAAATACGAACAGTATTTTGCCGAAATAGCCAGTTTTCGTACATCTCATGGAATCGTATGCCCAATGCTCCTATTTCCGCAGCACTAAATAGAATGTTTTTACCAGTGTGTTGTAATATTTTAATAGTATGCAATAGAATGTCTTGAAATTGATGACCTACTTTAGCATTTCCCCCAGCCCCTTGAATTAGTATGGCATGCCGCTCTTCCCCAGCACCATGCTCTTTTTTCCAGCGCCATGCCCTTTTCCAGTGTCAAGCCCTTTGTTGTCCCAGACTTCACCGGCCAATAAGGAGATATATCCAAATGTGTATTCTCAGCATCAATTGTTTTGACTGTGCAATAAACAAACACATCATGTCTGTTATCATTAATCCCCTTATTTAGGTTGCTAATAAACTCACTGACCCGTGATTACACATGGCTATTTCAAAGAATTAACGACAAAATGGTGATTGAAGAGCTGTCACGTGAAAAAGAGCCAATAGTCCTGCTTCACAACTACACAAAATAAACATGTGCAAAGTGAAGCGTGGTGGCTCTGTGGTTAGTGCACTTGACTCTGAAGCCAGAGGTTGTGGGTTCGATCCTCACCCGAGGCGAAATCTTCCTATGTCCGAACGCGTTTTTCTAGCATGGGATGATGTTAACAAGTGTGCCGTCCTTCGGATTGGGATCTTAACTAGAGGCCCCCTGTGCAGGGAGAGTCATCCCCTGTGCAGGTTAAAGATCCCTACTATAGCTACATGGCTATACGTAGGCTTTCATCCTGCAACACCGAAGTGTACAAAAATACACAGTTTGTGTCCCCTTCTGGGGTTAAGGCGTAAATGGAAGAAAAAGAAGAAAGAAATACATTTGGAGACTGGTTTTCACCGCTTAGATTCCCTTAGACTCCATAGACAGTAGATGCAAAACTCTGATTAGACTGCACAGAGGTGCAGGCTGATCGGTGTCTTCATTTTTCCCTCCCTCCGTAAGGTACTTTTTCCCCCTAAATGCAAATTATATCTGGGTAACTTTGATAATGGTGTCAAAAGTTACGCACATTCGGTTTATTACGGTAGACCATATTGCATTGCGCGCAACAGAAGTTCCGGTAAAATCAAAAATACATGTCTAAGTAGAAATTCCAATATGTGGCTGAGCAAACGTGACTTGCATTGCTTAAAATAGCATTTATTTATTTGTTGAAATTTTATATAAGACTACTAGTATTTCTTGAAATAAATATTTAAGACAGCTGATAATTGACGTTATTATTGACAGTCAGGGGAGTAGAATCTTCGAATGCCTGACAGTTATGTGATTTAGAGTTGATTATCATATATTTTCACGAGTTAATTATTAGAACAGTGTAAATATAAATAATGTTAAAGATGAATGAGCTTTATTGAGTAATTAAAATGATAAGAAATTAATCAATAATAAAGTGAAAAAATATTTCAATTTTTGAAACAATATCTAAATGTTGGGTATCTGGTCAGTATTATATATGAATTCTGCACCAGACAGAGTTCAGCAGCATTGAGAGTATCTTAACAGACTAGCTAGACTTGCTTTGATCAGCACTTTTTGAGTATTGTGATATGAGGCAAGTGTACTGTGGATTGGCATATTGGTGAGAGTGTCTGAGCAGGTAGGTATAAGACCAGTGTTCATCAACATGTTTCTAGGTATTGCGATTAGTGTGTCTTAGTAGGTAGCCTTGGGCCTGTGTTCATCGTCATGTTCCTAGGTGGTGTGGTTAATGTGAGTGGGTAGGTTTCAGACTGGTGATCATCGACATGTTCCTAGGTAGTGCTATTGTTGTGTCTGAGCAGGAAGGTATTAGGCGGGTTTAATCAACATGTTCCTACGTAGTGCGCTTAGTGTGTCTGATCAGGTAGGTATCAAACCGGTGTCCATGGAC